>PVJL010017238.1:0-18794 GCA_004026885.1 Lyroderma lyra
ACTGAAAGCAAAGAAAAAAAGAAATGAACAAACAAATAACCCATGGACACAATCGATAGTTTAATATTTATTTGGGGACGAGTGGGTTAGGGAGGGGAGAAAGGGGAGGGGGTGGGAGAGGAGGGGGGAAGCTAAATATAAGGTGATGGAAAGAGAAGTCACATTAGGTGGTGAACTTATTATACATCAAGTTGACAATCCATATGATTTATAGTAGTGTTTACCTATATTCTTTTGAAAGAGGGTATTCAGTGATCCACAACATCATTTGTTGATGATACTACTCTTTCCCCATCAAGTGGCCAATCGATGCATTAAAAATATGACAAAATTTAATTTATCATTCTGATAAAAATTATTCAACACACTAGGAATATAATAAAACTCTTTTATATAATAAAGGCCATATATGACACAACACACTAGGAATATAATAAAATCTTTTATATAATAAAGGCCATATATGACAGGTTCACAGACAACTTTATACTTAAATGTAAAAGAATGTAAACTTTTCTCAAAGACCAGAAGTAAGACAAAGATGTTCACACTCAGCAATATTCGTGAACATAGTGATGAAGGGAACAGCCAGGGCTAGCTCTGAATGATATTCATTTCATAAGGAAGGTTAGAAGGACTTTTTTAAGATGTGAAGAGTGAAGGGAGAGTGGATAACATAAGGAGAATGGATCGAGAAATTTAGTTTGTAACAAGTAAATAATCAAGGAGATAATAGAGTATAATGGCAATATAGTTAGTAAGTTTGCAGTTACTCTGTGTTGTGTTAGATGGGTTCTAGATTTGTTGAGGTGATTGGAAGAAAGCTGGAGTAGAGGTAAAAAATGGAAAGAAATCAAAAAGTAAAAATTCATAGTCACAAAATAGTCACATGTTTATAAATTACAGCATAAGACATATAGTCAACAATATTGTAATAACAATGTATAGTGATAGAGGGGAACCAGATGTATCTGAATGAGGATCTAGTAAATTATATAAATGACTCATCACTGCTCTGTACACGTGAAACTGTTATAATATTGTATGTAAAATATAATTAAAAATATAAATTTTAAAAATGAAATTAAAATCATTCAAAATGGAAAGAAAATTAAAATTAACGTTGTTCACATGTGACATTATTTTATATGGGAAATATGTTTTCTTCCATTAATGAAATGGAGGTTTTTTGGCATAAAAGTTTGATGCAACGTGTGTTAATTTGTTTTGTATTGTTGCAATGAGTCCACATTTCCAGGACACAAGAGTAATTAAAATGCAGATCCAAGTAAAGAGTTTGTGCATGGGTCTGTGGTGTGTGTGTGTGTGTGTGTGTATGTGTGTGTGTGTGTGTGTGTGTGTGTGTGTTGGGAATGGGGGCTGAAATTGCAGGGCAATAACATTTTGATTTGTAACTATTATCATTTCAACTTTTGATAACAGCAATTGTGGTTTTTTCTGAGAAACTCAACTTGTTTCAGGTAATTAACTCTTTTTAGGGATAACCATTTATTCAAAGTAATTTATCTTTTACCATAATTGTTTTCACTTTTTTGTTAAATTTCTTTGTGTTACATTGATTAGTAAAAATTACATAGGTTCCAGGTGTGCAATTCTACAAAACATCATCTCTCTGTTGTATTATGTATTCATCACCTAGAGTCAGTTATCTTTCTATCATCATATATTTCCATCTCTGTCAAATGAAGACCCATGTACTCTTTCCAGGATTCTGAAATATAGATTAAGCCAAGGACTTACGGAACTTATTTGTAACTGTCTGACTCTGCAAAAGGTCAGTGAACTATGAGGGGTAGTCAAGAAATTCATGAAACAGAAGGATTATCAGAGAGATGGGAGTGCTTGTGCACAGAGTTTGATTGTGTAACTTATTACTAGTATATGTGCCAAATTTCAGACTACTTACATCGTGTTTTTTCAGATATCCCTGAAGAAGCACGTAAAGCATGTATAAAATCCAAAGTATGAATAAAATTGAATTTCATGTTGTCATTAAGTTCCTCACAAAACAAAGAAAAACCCCTCAAACCATTTTGGAAGATATGTTAGCAGTTTATAGGGACTATTGCCCTAGGAAATTCTTATTTTACAAGTGGCATAGACTTTTCAAGCAAGGCAGAGAGTTCATTGAAAAATGACCTTCATCCAGGTTGCCCTATTGAGGCCACTTCCTCAGGCATTATCAAAAAAGTTGAAAATTTGTAATGAAAGATGGCAGACTGAATAAAAAACAGCTTTCAGGAATGGTTAGAATATCCCCTACATACATTTTGAATATAATTTATCAACATCTAAAAATGTCAAAAGTCAGTGCAAGATGGGTACAGAGAATGCTCATGGTACTTGATAAGTGTTCACAAGTCTTTGTACCTCTGCAAAGACAATAGAGATGAACTTTTAAATTGGATTGTCACTGGACTTAGGTTAATTATTATGAGACTGAGTCAAATCAGGAGTCCATACAGTGTCACAAAAAGGACACACCAACCCCTAATAAATTCTTGTTGTATCACTTGAAAAAATTATGGCTTCAGTTTTTTGACATACAGAGGTTATCTGGCTTATTGATTACAAAACTAAGGGTGTCACGATAACTGTACAGTACTATTCCAGTCTGAAACAATTTAAAAAAATCTGTGAAGAAGAAAAGTTCAGGAAAATGGACCAAAGGAGTACTGTTTTGTTTTGTTTTTTTTTTCATGACAATGCACCTGTGTACTGGTGTAATCTTGCATTGGGTAGTCTACATGACTGGGATTCAAACATTAAACCACCCTTTATACAGTCCACACCTGGCTCAGACTGAATATTATTTGTTCCCAAATATGAAAAATCAGATTTGAGGGAGAAAATTTACAGACAGCAAGAGGTTAAAATTCCATTTTGAGAATAAAAACAAGACATTTTTATTTTAAGGTTATAAATAAACTTATTAAAATGTGAAAAATGCACTGGAGTTAAGGGTAAACACATTGAAAAAAAATAATGAATAGATTTTATTTTACCCTTCTTCCCAACTATTTTGTGAGTTTCTTGACCAACTCTCTCATTAAGTCTGTTTATCAGCTATGATTTTAAATGACATTTTCAACCCATTTGCAGACTTCCTCCAGCCTTTTCTTTCACTCCAAGAGCACTGTACATGTTCATTATTCTAATAACACTGTGACTCAAGTATGTTTCCTGCTCTTGGCACGCAAGTCTCATAGAAATAAGCCCCATGAAACCACACATCTTACATCATGGCAGAACTATGAATTTACAACACGACAGATTAGAAAATGTTTAAGTTTATAAAAAAAATCATGTATCTCAGAATGACCAGCATGAGGAAACATATGAAGCACTTGAATGTCCTAGATAAGTCCAAGGTTACAGAACACGAGGGGAGCGGCCAACATGAGGTTGCTGTGTCAGAGCTTACTGGACAATATGACAAGGCCTATATCTGGGCTACCCTTATGAGAGTGCACACACAGTAAAAACTCTCCCATGAATATGCACTTATTTCTGTAGAAAATTTGGGTAATTTGTCCACTGACCTCTGTTTTCTAATCACAGGAATGCTGGCATACAACATGCAGAAATAGTCTACAACACCTCCAGGCCCACACCTTTCCCTCTAGAGGCAGGAGAAGCACCATTGCTCTGATTCTTTACTCCTACTGATTTAGGACAGGATTCACAGGGAGACGGTCCTTGGGGAATCATCTATGCAAAGGACCCTATTGAAAGAGGATTTTCACAGCCTTGCCTCGATCCGTACACAGCACTTCTGAGATCTTTGGATCCTGGCAGCCACCTTTGAGTGGGGAATCCCCATGGAGAGCTCAGGGCTTGCTACTCATGAAGCATAGGCTCACTTCCCCACAGTAGAGACCTGTGTTCCACATAGGGATCAAAACAATGTGACAGCAGGCAAATTTCTCATTTCCCTACATGGCTTGAAAATCTGAGTGCTTGTCTGGAGCAGGGACTCCTATGTTCCACCATGAACATGCTGTGTTCTGCTCTCCTGCTGCTGACCATCCCCTTGTGTGAGTGCTCCAGTCAGGGATGCTCTCAGAGATGAGAAGATTCCTGTTTTTGTCCAGAAGTGGCTTTACCTTTCTTGTGCTTTCTCCACAGGGGTTCTATCCTAGGTCAACCTGCAGGAGTCTGGTCTCAGGCTGCTGAAACCCACCCAGGCCCTTACACTCATTTTCTCCTTCTCAGAGTTCTCACTGAACACTACTTATATGAGTGTTGTCTGGGTCCATCACTCAGACTGAGCCAGGGAAGACACTGGACTGTCTAGCACACATTTGGTTGGATGATGGTAAGTATTACAGTCCATCCCTGAAGAGCTGGCTCACAATCTCCAAGGACACTGCCAAAAACAAAGTGGTCCTAGCGATGACCAGAATGGCCCGTGAAATCCCTGCCATGTATTAATGTGCACAAATGGCACAGAGACACAGCCCAGAGGGATCTTGTACAAAAACTCAGGGCTTCATCTCAGCTGAGCCCCTGCATGTGCACAACAGGAAATTGTGGGCAGATGGCATTTTTCTGGCAGATTCTGGGCTTCCTCTTTCACTCACACCCTGAAAGTGCCATTTTTCTCCTTTTATTTTAGAAGACCCTGTTAGTGGACCAGAAAGGTGATATGCTTAACTGTTTTTCATAAATTTTCTACGTGGCAAGGCCAGGCACATAATATAAAATTATCACCGACAGAATGTTGCTGTTTCATGGAGTAGTATCCCTCCAGTGACAGGATACAAACAAACACAAAGTTCACCCAAAGCAATATATAAATTTAGTAAAATTCCCAGCAAAATCTCACAAACATACCTTCAAAAAAAGATAAAATAATTGTCAGATGTGTATTAAGCCACAAAAGACCTCAAATCGCCAAAGCAATACTACATAATGTGAATCAGGATGGAGGTATCATGGTCCTTGATTTCAATTTATACTACAAAACATCAATAATGCATCAAAACAGGTTGGTATTGGCAGAAAAACAGACACACAGACCAATGGAAAATAATAAAAAACACAGAAAGAAATATGCAAATATATGGACAAATAACTTTTGGTAAAGGAACAAAAAAATGGGCAGTGAGGAAAAGAAACCCCCTTCAGAAGATGATACTAGGAAAATTGGAAAACCATAAGCAAAAGAATAAATCTGAGCTCTGAACAGTCACCACAAACCAAGATTAATTCAAAATGGAAAATGAATTAAAATAAAAAATAAAAATAAAAAAAATAAAAATTCAAAATGGATTAAATACCTCCAAATAAGACCCAAAACAATTAACTGTATAGAAGGAAACATTGTTACTAATCTTATAGATCTCAGGCTTAAGGAGGACATCATGAACCTAATCTCAAAGGCAAGGGAAGTAAAAGGAAAAATAAATGAATGGAATTATATCAAACTAAAAAGCTTCTGCACAGCAAATGAAACCATCCCCAAAGCAAAGTGACTGCCAACAGAATGGAAGAAAATATTCTCAAACAGTACATCTGATAAGAGATTAATACCTAAAATGTATAAATAACTAGTATGACTCAAAAACAAAAATAAAACAAAGCAATTAAATAGTGGGCTGAGGAACTGAACAGACACTTCACCCATGAACACATACAAATGGCCAACAGACATATGGAGAAATGCTCAACTTCATAAGCTAGCAGGGAAATTCAAATCAAAATCAAAATGAGATAGCACCTCACACCTGTTAGAATGGCTATTATCAATAAGACAAGACATAACAACAGCTAAATGGGGTATGAAGAAAATGAACTCCTCGCATACTGCTGGTGGAAATGCAAATTGATACAACCGCTATGGAAAAGAGTGTAGAGGTTCCTCAGAAAATTAGTAATGGAGTTACAATGTGACCTGGCAATGCCCCTTCTGGGTATCTACCCAAAATTTTGAAAACCTTAGTCCACAAAGGCCTATGCACCCCAAAATTTATCACAGCACTGTTCACAGTGACCAAGACATGGAAACAACCAAAGTGTCCTTCGATAAATGATTGGATAAAAAAGCTGTGGTACATATAAACAATGAAATATTACTTAGCTATAAGAAAAGATAAAATCGTGCCTTTTGTGACAATATGGATGGACCTTGAGATCATCATGTTAAGCAAAATAAGCCAGACAGAAAAAAACAACCACATGACTTTACTCATTTGTGGAATATAAAACTGAAAGCAACAAAGAAGCAAAAACTCATGTACACATTCAATAATTCAGTCATTACCTAAGGGCAAGGGTAGAGTGGATGGGATAAGAGGAAGGGATGGCAGAAGTGGGAGAAAAAGTTCATGATGAAGGAAAGAGGATTGAATTTGTGTGGTAAATACAACATGCAGTACATAGACGATTCACTATAGAATTGTACACCTAAAACCTATGTAATTTTGGTTAACGAAAGTCACCCCAATAAGTGTAACAATTTTTACAAAAAATTTAAGGTGCTAGATTTCAAGTTAAAGAAACATTAGCAGGTAAGAAAACTGAACAAATTCCAGAAATATATACCTGTGTTTTTCCTGCCATAAATAACAAAAATAATAGGGTCCAAGGTGCACAAATAAAATAATTTATGAAATGATGACACATGGACTGCGCTGTTACCATGGAGTGTCAGACAGTGGCCATGCACAGATAAATTTTTACAGATTTCACATGAAGTTTGCAACTGATAACTCTTGCTCCAGAATGTGAATTTGTGCCTAGAGAGCCATAAGTGCCCAAAATAGTAATACACAAAAACCTGGAAAGGGAAATAATTATGTTTGTAGAAGCACCTGTATTAAATATGATGAGTAACCTGTAAGAAACAATACAAAAAGAATCAATCATGCTGTCTCAAGTTTAGGTTTAAACATGAAATCAGAATTGTTGACATTTTATGAAAACTGTAGCAAAAAATAACAGATTTCATGAATTAATAAAAGACAAATAAAGAGAGTTAATAGATTCAAGCAGTGAATATGTCAGTACTCTAATGATCAGAATAAAAAATTTTAGATAAATTGCAGATCATTAAATTATTTATAGAAAACTAATAATCCTGTGAATTATGTTAAGTTTGAAACAGCAGGATCCATTAATGACAATAAAAATTGTAAATAAAACTATCAAATTTAAAACCTTTTGTGTTAAGTGACTATCCAGAGATTAAAGGACAAGCCATAAACAAAAAATATTTGCTAATTACATAAACACCTAATGACTGTATCCAGAATATTGTAAGAACCCTCAAAACTGAACAGAAAGGAAAGAAAATACCCTTTCATACAACAGGCAGAGACTTGTACAGACCTTTTATCTCAATGACACAAAGATGTAAAATAAGCTAGAAAAAGACACTCACCATCACTGATTTCTAGGGACATTTCAAATCAAGATCATGGTGAGAACTTTTTACCCTCATGATAGTTTGTCATGTAGAAGAGAAATACTTCATTTTGTTGAGGATTCTTTCTCTGTCTTGCCAATTACAGGTGACAGATCCACTGTATGCAGGCTGAGTGTTCTCTCATTTTCCATGAGGCCCTAAGGTATGGGTTGCTCCTCAAACTGAAACAAACAAACAGAGGCTGCTATGAATCCACAGTCTCCCCCATTAGGGTCTGATAGTGGTTGTGATAGCAGCTGTCTCCTGCTGTCTCTGTCTTTGGTTCTCTTTTGTAAGCGAGCATCACAGCAGTGTAGCTGTCTCACTTACACTGATTCCATCCATATCTTTAATGTCTTTAACCACCTTAACCTTTGAACCCTCCATACTCTGCTAGAAGTGAAAACTAATTAAAAGCCATGTCTAAGTGGAATCATACAAAATTTGCCTTCTTGTAACTGCTTTATTTCACTGAGGACAATGTCTTCTAAGTTCATCCATGTTGTATTTTGTGGCAGGCTTTTTCTGTTAAAGCTGAGTGATATTCATTTTAAGTAACACATTTTTATTCATTCATCCATTGATAGACTTGTAGTATGTTTCCACATCTTAACTATACTGAAGAATGCTACAATGAACAGAAAAGTGCAAATATCTTTTCAAAGTTCTTAGTTTATTACATGATGAATCCTTAGATAATAAATTACTTAAACATATAAGAACTTTGCTTTTATTTTTGGATTAAAAAATGTGCTGTTTTCTATAGTGGCTGCACCATTTTTCCTCCCCATCAAGTGTGTGCAAGGTACTTTTCTCTACAATTCAACATTAACACATATAATTTTGTTTTGTTTTGTTTTTGCTTTGCTTTGCTTTGCTTTGTTTTGTTTTGCTTTATAACTGCCATCCTAATAGGTGCGAGCTGATTTCTTATTGTGGTTTTGATTTGCAGTTCTTTGTGAATGATAGTGTTGGACAGCTGTGTCTACTTATGAGCCTGTTGCCAGCTTAGTTCATTTCTGTTTCTATCTTGTCATTTTCCTCATTCCCACTTAATTCTTTTACTTGCCGTCACTCAGCTGCAGTTACCTTTTCATCCTGTGGTCTGGCTACATTTCCTTTAACCTTGCAACACACTAATTAGAGTAATTTGAAATTCAGTTTTTAACAATCTCTATATCTGTGTCATACATGAGTGTCACTTAGAAAACATGTCCATTAGTACTCCTGTCCTGTTCTCTTTATTCCCCATAATTTTTGTTACACCCAGACATGTAAGAATATACAGTAACTCTAGGTGTGCTATTTTATGGCATTGCATTATATTTTGTGTCATTTTTTTCATTATCACAGTTAATCATTTACTCTATGGACACAATCATCCTCTACTGTCACTGTGGAAGCCTCTTGAATCTCATCAAAGGAGTTTCTGTAGCATTTTGTTACCATGAAGATCACGGTGAAAGCTAGTTTCTGTGAATGGCTTCAGAAAATTTGATTCACCTAGTGGTTCCCTTGTGACAGATGATATCTCGATGGACTCACCTGTCCATAGCTCCTTAGTGGACACCTTATGGGTAGGTATGATAACACAATTAAATTCACTGTACTTTATAGGCTATTTCATATTCCATATGCATTTTCATAGAAGCTAACTGTTTCTGGTGCACTCATATTTTATCATGGATAAATATGGGTTTATCTACTTTATCAAATAAAAATGATTTATGTGGGAGAAAAATAGAATTCATACTATATATCTACTCATTTATAGAAGTCATTACCCAGCACATAGTTATACAGTCTCCTGCGCCCCACATCAGAGCATGAGACAGAGCTGCAAAAAAGAGGAGAAATGAATGCAGAGTCTTGAGGGATATTTGGACACTCGTACCTGATGTGCGCAGAGGTCTAAACTTGGAGATGCCTGGTGGTAAGACTGTGTTTTCTAGGTCTATTTTATGGTTCATAGCAGAAAATAGAGAATGCAATGTTGTTGTTGTTGTTTTTAATGTAAAACAGGAACAGAATAGGGAAAGGTGTTGCTGCTAAAAATGCAAAAACACACCCTATGTATTGTGTGTGTTTATGCATTTTATTACCTTCTCTACATTATTATGTTTTAACATATCTACAATCTGTCTAGCTGGGGAGAGACTGTAACTTATGGGATACCCAATGTTTAGAGACAGCACCAGTTTCAGCCTGAAACATGCCTTTCACATGCAAATTAAACAACTCGGAGCACCATGTTTATCTAGCAGTCAAAATCCAAGACACAACATTCCTCTATCTTCATCAACCCAGGCCCTGATTCCAGGCTACTGGAGATGACACTCTATCACTTAGCCCACAGAAATTATTTTAACTACTCAGTCCAAATTTGATTACCTTCCCTGCTCCTCATTTTCTATAGAAACCCCAATAAACCTGGGTCTAAGCTTCCCCTTCCTGCTAGTCTTCTGCCTCCTGACCACTCCAGTGTCTTCCACACAGTTTGGCGTGACATCCAAGCCTCCTCTTTATAGTACCTGTAATTGTAATATACTGTGCTTCTTGCTGCTTCTCTCATGTATGTCCTTTTGTGGCTACACCTGTCTGACATTTCATAAAATAATTCAGACCACGAGTACTAAAACTTGAAGGTCTGATATTGAGAAGGTGACATAGAAACACTCATAATTGCTTGCCTACTTATTGTCTATTTTGTTTGTGTTCTACCATCTGAAAACACTCAATGTAAAGTGAACATTCTTATGTGAGGATCTGTGCTGCTCTGTGTAGCCTTATTGGGACTCTGTCAAAAATTCTTCTTCTAAACTATGGGCAAAATTGAGTGTTTTTCTTGGGGTCATGGTGTTGTTGAATCTGAGCATCTACCCAGGGGCCTCTGTAGAATGAGCTCAGGATGTGGACACTTCCCTAAGTAAGAAAAAGATAGGGAACAGTCTCACCCTTACTCTGGCATGGAGTTAATTGACCTCCAGTGTATGCTGCAAATAACCCGTAATCATTCCAAACCAGCACTGGGCATCGTAACACACAATGGGAAATGAGGAGGGCTGGAAGTCATATGCACATATGCTTGAGACATCACTGACCCACAGCTTAAATCTACAGATATATTGACCTTTGTTACTAGAGAATAAAAAGACCCAAATCCTCAGGGTGTCATCAAGATGGCAGCTTGAGAGTAAACTCTTGAAACCTCTCCTAAAAAAATACAACAAGTAAAAAACAAAATTTGACCAGATAATCCCTAAACAGTACAGAGCCTCAGCTGAAAGAACCACTAATCACAAGAAATTGTCTAAGAATTAGAGAAAGGGAGGTGAGCAGGAGAGAGGGGAAGAAGGCAGACAGTGCTGCAGTTCACGAACCAAAGCCTGGCAGAAGAGGGAGCGATCTGGGAACATGGGAACACCGGTTGAATCAGAGCATGACCTAGGGCAGCTTGGAAGCAAAAAAACTGTCAAGGGCAAAAGAACAGGCAGCTGACTCTGAAGTATCCCTGGGTGACCTAGGTCCTGGACATACATCCTTTGGCAAGGTAGAGCTTAAGCAGAGGTGCTTTAAATAGTGCACTAAATAACCCTGGCAGACTAGGCCAGTAGCCGGAGCACACATGCAGGTACAGGTGAGGGCTTGGAGGAGCTCAGAGCCAGGAGCCAAGTGTCGCAGCAGTGCTGACCCAGCCACACGGCAGCCCTAGGTGAGCTGGAGACTGAGACCCAGGGGCTGTGGAAACACTGAGCAGAACAGTTCACAATCCTGGGCAAGGCATGGCCCCAGAATAAAGGAGACAGATGCAAAGATGTACATCCACCGCAGCCTTTCTGCTCTTGGCAGGCAGATGAGATGTCATTGTAGCAGAAACCAGTTCCCAGAACAGTGTGCAATCTTAGGTAACACAGCAGCTGCAATCAACACTGCTCTCAGAGCTTCACAAAACCTGTGGGCCTGAGCCTGGTAGCTTCCTCCGACTCTCTCCCAAGGCTAGACTTCCCAGCTCTACTTGAAGCCTGCAGTTGGCCACAGATGGGGAGACCACCATTACATGGTGTCATCTACAAGGCTACATCCACTCTTCCCCAACTAATGACCCCATTCTTCCAGCTAAAATCATCAGGGGGAATGTGGGAAACTGCATCACACAAGCACAACAGCTCCAACCTGAACTGGGATTCCAGAGGCATAGAATATCATTACCTACCACATCCTCACCCAAAGAAGGTGTACTGAGGTTAAGTCAACTGGGCCTAAGTAGAGAAGCTCACCTTCCAGAGAATCACCCTGTGTGAGAAGACTGAATAGACAAGAGAAAATGTTGAAAGACAGCAGCAACAACAACTGGGAAGTGAAAGAAAGACCTCTTTGTATTTTCCAGGGGAAAAGCCCTTATGTCCAGGAAGAAGAGAACAATGAGTACCTCAGGAAACACAGCTGCATAGAAAAAAATGAAAACTTTCCAGAAAAGGAACTGGGAGATTTGGAATTAAATTATCTAAATGACACAGACTTCAAGACTGCAATTCTAAAAAGAATCAGAGATATTGTTTTGTTTTGTTTTTTTTAATGGCGGAGCTCACAGAGGGAACTAAATGATCTCAGAAAGGAAACCTGTGAATAAAAACAAAGTTTAACAAAGAAACTGAAAATATTTTAAAAAGAGAGAAATGCTGGAGATAAACAAGGCAGTAAAAGAAGTGAAAACAGAATTAGCTAGCTTAGGAAACAAGGCTGACCAGAAAGAAAAAAGAATTATGATTTAGATGATAGGAATACAGAATTCTCACAGAATAAAGAAAGGGAGATTTGAGAGTCAAAAAAAATGCAAGAATCATACAAAAAAATATCTGACACTATTAGAAAGGAGAAAAATTAGAATAATACGAGTCCCAGAAGGGGCAGAGCAGAAATCCAAAGAGTGCTTCCTCAAACAAATAGTAGATGAGAACTTCTCAAACCTTTGGAAAGAAGTGGAACCCAAAATTCAAGAAGAATATAGGACCCATAATTTCCTGAATTCTAGCAGACCTACTCCAAGGCAGATTGTACTGAAAATGTTAAAGTTGAAGGACAAAGAAATAATTCTCAAGGTAGCCTGGGAAAAGAGGATCATAGTCCATAAGGCTGTCATCAGATTTCTCAGCAGAAACTTTACAATCCAGGAGAAAGGGGAATATTGAAATATTGAAAATACTGAAAGAAAGAAATTACCAGCCAATAATAATCTATCCAGAAAAGTTATTCTTTAGATATGAAGAAGGAATAAAGACATTTTCAGACATACAGAAGCTGAGGGAATTCTCTAACACAAAGCCAACATTTCAGGAAATACTGACAGAGACTATTTGATATGAAAAAAAATCAAACTAAGTTGGGAAAAGTTGGCACAACAAGAACAAAAGGAATAGAAGTAAAGGATTAAATTTCCAAAACAGAATGAAAATTAGAAGCATGCGTAAGAAAAACACTACTACATATACAAATCTTTCTTTTTCATAAACCTCTTGAAAACTACTCAAAAAAACAAAACAAAACAAAACAAAACTCAAAGCTAAGACACATAACCAAGTAAAGAAATAGATAAATAAATAAAACAGAAGGAAAAATCATGGAACACAATCAAACTTAGAAAAACCAGACAGTGAGAAAAAAAGCAAAGGACAAATCAGGACACCAATCTATCATAAACCAGATGACTGAAAAAAATCCTCACATATCAATTATCACCCTAAATGTAAATGGACTGAACTCATCAATAAAATGGCACAAAGTGGCAGACTGGATTAAAAAACAAAAACTCATTCACATGATCTCCAACAGACACACCTTAAACCACAAGAATAAACATAAACTCAAAGCAAAAGGGTAGAAAACTATATTCCAACCAAGTGGCATCCAGAGAAAAATAGGAATAACCATTATCATAATTGATTAAACAGATTTCAGGATAAAAAGACATAATAAGTGACAAATATGGGCATTTCATAATGATAAAGGAGACAAAAAACAAGAAGACACGACACTCATTTATATATATGCCCCTAATCAGGAAGCACCAAAATTTACACAGCAACTACTAACAGATCTAAAATGAGAAAATGACAAAAACACAATTATAGTAGGGGAGATAGACACCCCCTTGACAGCCATGAACAGATCATCCAAATTGAAAATAAATAAGAAAATATCAGCTTTAAATGATACATTACAGCAATTGGACAGAACAGACACTTATAGGTCACTTCATCCTACAACTAAAAATTATACCTTCTTTTCTAGTGCACATGGAACATTCTCAACGACAGGCCATATGCTGCGACGCAAAACTAGCCTCAGAAAATACAAGAAAATTGAAATTATACCAAGTGTATTCTCAGACCACAAAGCTTCAAAGTTAAAGATCAGCTGCAGTAAGAGACAGAAAACACATACATGTGGAGAATAAAAACATGCTATTAAAAAATGACTGGATCAAAGAAGAAATTAAAGAAGAGGTGAAAAATACATAAAAACTAAAGACAATGAAAATGCAATGTACCAAATTATTGGGATATAGACAAAGCAGTAATAAGAGGAAAATTTATATCATGTTCAAGAAACAAGAAATATCAAAGTAAACCACCTAACATCCCATTTTAAAGAACTAGAAAAGAAAGTACAAAAGAAACTCAAAGTCAGCAGAAGAAAGGAAATAATCAAAATTGGGGCAGAACTAACTGAAATAGAGAACAGGAAAAGAATAGAAAAAATAATGCAAAAAAGAGATGGTTCTTTGAAAAAAATAATAAAATTGAGAAACTGCTGGCTAGACTCACCAAAGGACAAGAAGAAAAGACACAAATAACCAAAATTAGAAATGAAAGGGGAGAGATTACAACTGATACCACAGAAATACAAAAGATTATACAAAAATATTAGGAAAGACTATATTGCAACAAATTTAACAACCTAGAAGAAATGGATAAGTTTCTGGTTCCCTGGTGGTGTAGGGGCTATACCTCAGCACTCTCACCACCGCAGCTTGGGTTCAGTTCCAGGGAGCCAATCAACCAAAAAAAAAATTGATAAGTTTCTAAAAACATATCGTCTATCCAGACTGAACCCAGTACTGGATAATTTAAATAGACCAATTAACAGTAAGGAAATTAAAGCAATTATCCAAAACCTTCCCTAAGGCAAAAATTCAGGACCAGACGACCTCACCAACAAGTTTTATCAAGCATTTAAAGAGGAATTAGTGCTTATCCTCATCAAACTCTTCCAAAAAAATTGAAGAAGCAATGCTTCCCAACTGATTCTATGAGGCCAACACTACCTTAATACCCAAACCTCATAAGGATAACACACAAAAAAAAGAAAACTATAGACCAACATCTCTGAAAAACACAGATGCAAAAATCTTAACCAAATTACAAGTAAATAGAATAAAACACAATGCATTAAAAATATTATACACCACAATCAACTGGGATTCATCCCAGAACGCAAGGATGGTTCAACACACACAAATCAATCAATTTGAAGCACCACATAAACAAAAGAAAAGATAAAATCATATGATTTTATTAATTGTTGCAGAAAAAACATTTGACAATATACAACATCTACTTAAATGCAAAACACTTAATAAAATGGGTACAGAAGAAAAGTACATCAACATAATAAAGGCCATGTATGAGAAGCCCCCAGCTAACATCACACTAAATGGGGTAGAATTTAAACCTATCCTCCTAAAATCACAAACAAGACAGGGATACTCCCACCACCACTACTATTCAACATGGTAATGGAAGTTCTAGCCAGAGCAATCATGCAAGAGAGAGGAATAAAAGCTATCAAAATTGGGAAAGAAGAGATAAAATTGTCACTACTTGCATATGGCATGATCCTATATATAGAAAATTTCAAAGATTCTACCAGGAAACTATTAGAAACAATAAACAAATACAGTAAAGTTACAGGATACAAAATCAATGTACAAAAATTAACAGCATTCCTATATGCAAACAATTAATCTTCACAAAAAGAAATGAGATAGTCAATTCCTTTTGCTATTGCAACAAAAAGAATAAAATACCTGGGAATTAACAGAGAATGTGATGGACTTATATACCTTATATATGGAAAACTATAAGACACTTTTGAAAGAAATTGAAGATGACACAAAGAATTGGAAATATATTCTGTGTTCATGTGTAGGAAGGCTTAATTAACATTGTTTAAATGGCCATATTACCCAAAGAAATTTATAGTTTTAATGCAATTTCTATCAAAATCCAACAATCATACTTTCATGAAATAGCTAAACGAATTATCAGGTTTATATGGAAACATAAAAGACCTCAAATCACTAAAGCAATACTACATAAAAAGAATAAGGCTGGTGGTGTTACATTCCCCAACTTTAATTTATGTTACAAATCATCACATATCAATACAGCTTGGTATTGGCAGAAAAACAGACACACAGACCAAGAGAACAGAACTGAAAACCCAGAAATAAATCCACAGATTTAGGGACAAATATTTTTTTGTAAAATAGAAAATAATATGCAATGAAGAAAAGACAGCCTCTTCAGTAGATGGTGCTGGGAAAACTGGAGAAACATATGCAAAAGAATGAATCTGATTAAAAAAAAAAAAAGAATGAATCTGAGCTGTGAACTCTCATCATATGCTAAAACTAACTCAAAATGTATTAAAGACTTTCATATAAGACGCAAAATAATAAACTGTATAGAAGAAAACATTGGTACTAAACTTATAGACCTAGGGCTTAAGGAGAACTTCATATAAACCTGACCTCAAAGGCAAGGGAAGTAAAAGCAAAAATAAACAAATGGGACTATATCAAACTCAAAGGATTCTGCACAGCAAAAGAAGCCATCTACAAAGCAAAAAGACAGCCAACTGAATGAGAAAAAATATTCATAAACACCTTATGAGTATTTAATATCTAAAACACATAAAGAACTAACTGGACTTAACAACATAAAACCAACATCCCAATTGAAAATTGAGTAGAGGACCTAAACAAACACTTCTCCCACGAAGAAATGCAAATGGCCAGCAGACATATGAAAAATGTTCATCCTCATTAGCTATCAGGGAAATGCAAGTCAAAACCACAATCAGATATCACCTCAACCTGTTAGAATGGCTATTATCAACAAAAAAGGAATAAAAATGGCTGGAGAGGATGTGGAGAAAAAGGAACTTTCACACACTGATGGTGCAAACTGGTACAACCACTATGGAAGACAGTGTGAAACTTCCTCAGAAAATTGGGAATATAGTTACCATATGACCCAGCAATCCCCCTTCTGGGAATCTACCCAAAAAAACTCGAAAACTTTAGCCACAAAGACTCATGTACTCCAATGTTCATCACAGTGCTATTCACGGTGGCCAACACATGGAAGCAATGAATGTGCCCTGCTACAGATGACTGGATAAAGAAGCTGTGGCATATATACACAATGGAATATTACTCAGCTATAAGAAAAGATGAAATAATGCCACTTACAACAAAATGGATGAACCTAGAGATCATAATGCTAAGTGAAATAGCCAGACAGAAAAAATTAAAAACTGTATGACTTCACTCAATGTGGATTACAAAATTGAAAGCAATGAACAAAAAACACATGGACACAATTAATAGTTTAATCGTTATTCAGGGACAAATGGGGAGGAGGTGGGAGAACAGAGTGGGGATGGGAGAGGAAGGAGGGAGGCCTAAATATATGGTGATGGAAAGAGAACTCACATTGGGTGGTAAACATATAATGCAACAAGTTGACGATGCACTGTAAAATTGTACACCTGGAACCTATGTAATTCGTGGTAACCAATGTCACCTCAATAAGTCTAACAATAAAAAATAAAAGTAGAAATAAATTTTTAAATGCACATGATTTTATCAATTGATGCAGAAAAGGCATTTGACAATATACATCTATTTATGTTCAAAACATTAATAAAATGGTTACAGAAGATAAGTACCTCAACATAGTAACGGTCACATATGACAAGACCTCAGCTTATATCATACTAAATGGGGTATAACTAAACCGTATTTCCCTAAAATCAGGAAAAAGACAGAGATGCTCCTGTCACCACTGCTCTTCAATAGAGTACTGGAAGTTCTAGACAGAGCAATCATACAAGAGAAAGTAATAAAAGGCATCCAAATTGGAAGTAAAGAACTTAAACTGCCACTGTTTGCAGATGACATGATGTTTTTAGGTACAAAATTTTAAAGACTTCACTAGAAAATAATTAGAAACAATAACCAAAAACAGTAAAGTCCTATTATGAAAATTAATATACAAAAATAAATTGCATTTCTATACACCAAAATGAAACTTCAAAACCAAAAATGCTAAATATAAGGTGATGGAAAGAGAACTCACATTAGGTGGTGAACTTATTATACATCAAGTTGACAATGCACTGTAGAATTGTACGCCTGAAACCTATGTAATCCTTGCTAACAGATGTCACCCCAATAAATCTAACAATAAAAATGAATTAAAAAAAAAACCAAAAATGAGGGGAGGGCAAGATGGCTACAAGAGAGGAGGTCCCTAAAGCCCCTCCCAGAAAACACAATTGAACGGTCATCCAGGAGCTACAAAAGAGGACTCTGAGTGACACAATGACAGTTAACAAATCCATGCACCACAAGGAAACACCTGAAGGTTGGAGAGAAGTGGGAGAGTAGGAGAGAAGGGAGGAAGCAGAGACAGATCACGACAGGACCCAATCACTGTTTTTTTTTTAAATTCATTTTTATTGTTAGACTTATTGGGGTGACATCTGTTAGCAAGGATTACATAGGTTTCAGGCATATAATTCTACAGTGCATTGTCAACTTGATGTATAATAAGTTCACCACCTAATGTGACTTCTCTTTCCATCACCTTATATTTAGATTCCCCCACTCCTCTCCCACCCCCTCCCCTTTCTCCCCTCCCTAACCCACTCGTCCCCAAATAAACATTAAACTATCGATTGTGTCCATGTGTTATTTGTTTGTTCATTTCTTTTTTTCTTTGCTGTCAGTTTTATATTCCGCATATGAGTGAAATCATGCAGTTCTTTGTTTCTTCTGTCTGGCTTATTTCACTAAGCATGGTGATCTCCAGGTTCATCCATTTTGTTGCAAATGGCAATATTTCATCTTTTCTTACAGCTGAGTAATATTCCATTGTGTATATGTACCACAGATTCTTTATCCAGTCATCTGTCGCAGGGACCTTTGGTTGTTTCCATGTTTTGGCCACTGTGAACAGTGCTGCAATGAACATTGGGGTACATAAGTCTTTGCGGACAAAGGTTTTCAAGTTCTTTG
>PVJL010017239.1:0-18790 GCA_004026885.1 Lyroderma lyra
ATTCTAAACCAATACTATACTAAATAAATGGAAAAAATAATATTTTTACTTCTTTCAATTTTATTTATAGGCTTCATAGTATTATACACAGTAAAACCATGCACAGCAAATAAAATTAAGTTTTTTAAAGACTTAGATTTTAAGGAAACTGATCAGAGCCCCCTGACAAATTCTATCAAGCTTCTTTCAAATTATAATCTTTCTTGCTAGTAATTAAATATGAGACCTCTGGAAAAGATAATAAATAAATTCCTAAGCTCTGTCACTGAAAGAAAGGAATTTCTCTGTTAAATATTCTGATGCTAGAAATCTGAGCATCCCAAAATAGCTCAGAATTTTAGAATATGATTAACAAAAGGCAACAAGTAGTGATAGGGTATATAGGTAGAAATGAGGAGGGAACTAGCCTGGTTAGGAGGCCCCTTACAGTTGCTCTCACTTGGGCACAAACTCCTTGCTCAGCAGGATAGCAGACTCACACATGCCCCTAAATCAAGAAGACATGTTGTTAGAAGAAAAATGCTGGAGAATAAAGGGAAAACATCTTGCTTATCAGAACTGCTTCTAAGAAGCCATTTTATGAGCTAAGACAACCTTGGGAACAAGAAGAGGGAATAGAACACGCCAGCTGGGAAAATAAGAGATACTAGAGAGGGAGAGGAGGAGACAATGCTACCCATAGAAATAAAAACCTTCACACAATGTAAGGAGCTGATGTTTGGAGTGTTCTCTACTTTGCTAGTTCTGTTCCTATGACTAGGTTGGTAAACAAATTGGTCAGTAAGTGATGAGCTTAAAGGCAGGTGTCCTGTAGTGTGTGCAGTGCCACAGAGTATGTATTTTTTAATAGATATTATGTGATATCACATTTATGAATGAAATATGTAGTCTTACATGATTGCGAACACTTTGTGTAGTGTATACTAACCAACTGCAGGAATGAGACAAAGACAATGAAAAGGGATACTCCATGCAGAAGAGCTGCTTGTAAAGTCCTAACAGTCATTAAACAGGTAGGTCATTAAGTGAGAAGTGGCTGTATTCTATGCTTGCACAAACTGTCCCTCAACAGAATTCTTTCCCTTGAGAAGATAAGAACTGAGGTATTTGTCTTGCCTGGTAACAGTTGCAGCTATTTTAAAATCAGAAAACAGCCTAGTGTGAGGCACATAAGTACCTTTACCTTAAAGCTGATCTGCCATCTTAATATCTGGGTGACGTTGGGCCTTAATGCTGTTCCCTCCTGGGGTTGCTTCAGGATAGTGCATTTGAGACTGGTTTGTACATGAGGGAAAATCCCAAAACACCTAGAATTTATTTATAAAAATTTGTGTATTTACATGTTTAAACTTCATTCACCTTCCAAGTAGTCTCCTTCTGATGCAATACACCTATTGAGATGCTTTTTCCACTGCTCAAAACAGTTTCTGAACTCAATGATTTTTATGCCTTTTAGTGTGTTTGCCATTTTTTTGTTTGTTTATTTGTTTCACATTGGCAACTGTTTCCCTTTAGGACATTTTTCATTGGGAAAACAAAAAAAAAGTTGCTTGGGGCGAGATGGGGTGAATAGGAACGGTGGGGCATGGGGATAATGTTGTTTTTGGTCAAAAACCACTGAACATGAAGCACAGCATAGGCAGATGCATTGTTATATAGTGCGTTGTTTGTGTAAATAACCCATCATGAAATGGGCAACTGTGTTGAGTTTCCAAAAAAATTCACTGAAGCCAAATGCAGACTCACAACAATGCCAGCTGGTACACTGATCCAGATCAGTTCCTAGAACACTCATCTAGCAATGGGGGTGGGGAGGGAAGCCTGTACCACAAGGGGCCCCACCTCCAGAAGATGACCCCATTTTTTATGGGGTCCCCACTCATACACTGCTCTTGCACAAAATACCTAGTTTTAAGACAGTTTTTTACAGAATACTATAAGTAAATATATTGTTGTAATAATTTAATCTCTCTTGTATCCTAAAATTATGAAATATCCATGTTCAAAATATTATAGAATCCAGAGTTATAAACAAGATTATGTTAAAATAGAAGATACTGCTATCACAGATCTAATTTCCAACAGGAAGAACCAACAGCACTCTAGCAGAGCTCTTCAAAACAATGTTTTTCTATTGAAGAAAAGATTTAACAATATGCACTGAGCTCTTTCCTTGAATAGAGTGATATAATACCTTTTTAGTAATGTCTCTGCCTATAACCTAGCATTAAGAAAAAGAAAAGCCACTCTTCAGTAACCATGTTAGCAATTTCTGCATTCTCAGATATGCTTTATCTGCCTTTTCACTAGTTTTTTCCACTATCCAACCAGTACTGGGTTTCACCATGTTGTAAATCAAATACTGTGAGATACTCGACTGTAAAAACTTTGGGGAGGGGGGACAATCTTGGAAGGGACTGCAACATGAGAACAAGGGAGTCCTGTGGCGACTGAAGAACAGCTTCTGAAGCCAAAGTGGAGGATTCCTGGTGTCATGAAACACTGGAGACAAAGGGATGACCCTATCAAATAATGTTGGAAGACTATCTAGCCCATGGTCAAAGACAGAACACATTTGCATCTTAAGCAAGATGACTCTGCCTGGTATTTGGAAGACTGGATCAAAATGGGAGACTAAAGGCCATTTAAGTTATTCAGCTTCCCCAACGAACTGCAGGAAGCGGAGAGACCACAGAGTACTGCACCCACCTCCAAACACTGTTGGAGACCAGAGATATGGTTTAAATACCTCCCCTCTGTCCCAAAACTTGCCCCCCAGGGCCACCTAGTGTCTGCTCTACAGCAAGACAGAACAAAATACCAATCAGAGAAATAAAGTGATCTCCTGGGCTCTGCTGGAAATAAAGCCCTTATGCCAGAAAAGAAGAACACAACAGACAATATGAATACCTTAAGACTTAAAAGCTTCTCAGAAAGATGAAAAATCTCCAGAAAAGGATCTTACAGATCTAGAAATTTATGAACTGACAGAGAATATAAAATAGCCGTTCTAAAGGCTCTCAGAGAAATGAAAACATACTGTCAAAACGTCACGGCTGAGATTAATGATCTCAAAAAGGAAATCGGTGAACAAAACCAACAGTTTAACAAAGAAATTCAAACTGAAAGGAAGAACAAGATAAATAATACAATAAAAGAAGTGAGAAATGAAATAACTGCCATAGAAAACAGGACCAGCCAGATGCAGGAAAGAATTAGTAATATTGAAGATCAGAACATAGAAACATCTGCGAAAGAGGAAGATAGGGAATACAGAACCAAAAGGATTGAAAAAACTCTGCAAGAACTGACTCCAAGAGACAAAACAGTATCAGGATAATAGGATTAGAAGAAGGAGCAGAACACTCTACAGAAGGCATAATCAAACAAATAGTAGACAAGAACGTTCCAAACCTATGGAAAGATCTGGAATCCCAAATTCAAGAAGAAAATAGGTCCCCTAGATACCTGGACCCTAACAGATCTTCTCCAAGACACATAGTCCTGAAGATGTCAAAAATCAAAGACAAAGAGACAATTCTCAAGGCAGCTAGGGAAAAAAGAACTATAACCTTTAGAGGTAAACCCATCAGACTGGCATCAGACTTCTCAGCAGAAACTCTGCAAGCCAGGAGAGAGTGGAACCAAATATTGAAAATATTAAAAGAGAGAAACTTTCAGCCAAGAATAAATTATCCAGCAAAATTATCCTTCAGATATGAAAGAGAAATAAAGACCTTCACAGACACACAGAATCTGAGGGAATTTGCCAGCACGAGGCCGGTACTTCAAGAAATACCGAAGGAGGCTCTTCGACCTGAAACAAAACATCAGGACAAATGGAATAGAGTTGGGGCAACAAGAAACAAACAAAAATGAAACAAAACAACAACAAAAAAGTAACAGCCACAGGAAATCCTCACACATTGATCATCATTCTAAATGTTAATGGACTGAACTCACCCCCCCCCCCAAAAAAAAGACACAGAATAGCAGACTGGATTAAAAAACCCCATCCATATGTGCCTTGCATATGTGTCCTCAGCCATGAGGACAAACACAGACTCAGAGTGAAAGGATGGAAAATAATACTCCAAGCAAATGGTAACCAGAGAAAAGCAGCAGTTGCAATACTGATATCTGATGAAACAAACTGCAGGTTAAAAATCCTTTAAGACTCACTTTTCTGGAAAAACTCTTTGACCTTTATCTTCCTCCTCAAATTAAGTGACATTCTTTCACCAGCTGGGCTCCTATAGCCCTTTGTATGTAACCCTATCACAAGAGGAATCATTTTATACTGTGACTGTCTGTTTATATATCAGTCTCTGTCACTGTCCCTAGAAAGGAGCTCCTTGAGGATTATGATATTGTATATTTCTTTTGTATCCTCACCCCTAGCATGATAACTGGTTTATGATAGATTCTTGGTAAATGTTACTGATAATTGATAAATAAAAAAAGAATAACACATTTTTTAAAGCTGGTTTATTATTATTATTATTATTGTTTTCATGAAGTTCAAAAGTTCCTGGAAAACCTTCTCTCCATGTTTATGCTTTTAGTCTGCCTTTGTTAAACTTTTAAGGAGAAGTAGGGAGGTACAATAGAATACCTAGTACACTTGTAATTAGAACTTAGTTTGGGTCTTAATTTTGCTACTTATTATGTATATGTTTGGGGATAAGTTGTCTAGCCTCTTTACAATAAAATTTATTCATCTACAAAATAAAATAAATTGAAGGCAGGAATAGCAACCAACGTAGTTTATGTCTAGGTGGATTAATACAGAATAAAAAAGAGGCCTTATGAGTGGGCTGAGGTTCCTGAAAATAAGTAGGAAACATAATCAGTTTGAAAAGGAAGTTTAGAGGAGAACTCTGATACCAGATAGAAACTGGTTGCTCCTTGCCCATGTTACTGGGAACAGGGCAGAGGTGTCCAGCTGGAGAACCATGTGAAAATGGAGGCCAAGTAGTGGAGAGCCCAGTGGCAGAAAACAGCAATTTGAATCCTTCTCACTCCCCTTTAGTATCCACCAAATTCAGTATGACATACTGGACCAATCACATACCCACTGGATTAATAGGTGTCTATTTTTAAAGGCAAATGCATCCTGGCAGGAATAATTCTAATTCCTATCCAACCCCAATTATTTATTTAAAGATGATCAATAACTTCCAGAGATTGAACTCTTGGGATAATGTGAAATATTTATTTACTAAATTTCTTTTTATTTTTTTTAACAAACATATCTATTTCTTACCATGAGGTAGGCTCTGCTCTAACTGCTTTATAAATATTAACAAAGGAACAGAACAAGGTGAGTCTGAAGACATAGTGACAAGAGAATGAGGCAATGGGAATATGGGTAGGAGGGGATGCTAGAATAGTAGGAGAGAAAAAGCAGAAAGATGTTTGAATAAAAACCTGTCAGCTTTCTAACTGTGCCTAAGGCCTTACATAGCTAGAGACAGTTGATCAAAGAAAAACTTGTATGTTCTTGTCACTGCTGAAAATGGTGCAGGGATAAATTCTAAAGTCTATGACCTCAGCTTTTTTGATCCCAATATAGTTGTCATCTTAGTAACAATATCTCTACTGTATTCCAGTATCTGACAGATTTCCACTCAAAGGAGGTAGGCACTGGAAAATTTATGAGTAATTTCCTTATATGCTGGCCCTTCAGACCACTGTCACTTCTGTTTACTCTTTCAATTTTCACTTCCTTCCAAGGACATCTATAATATCTCTTATATTATGGACAGGCCCTCTTTTGGCTGTCCTTGAGGTGCCACAAATAAATTCCTTTCTTTAGATACATGGCTGTGGCAATAGGATGTATCCTGATCTTCAACTGCTTTTAACAAGTTTTCTGGACATGGGAGAGCATGACATTGATGTCAGTGCCTTTGCCTGGAGCTTGGTCTCATCACTCTAAGCACTAGCAGGAAAAGCAGCCTACCTATGGTATTTTTTTCTACATGGATTATCTTGTATGGGTTTCCATACAAAGGGAAACTCAATAGAGTGCTGAATGACTGGCTAAAAATAGTACATTGACCTCTTCATCAGTGGGTAAAGCTGGAGCAGCGAAGGCACAAATATAGGGGAAAGTGGGTCATGGCCAATGTAAAATCATGGGTAAAGTGAATTTACAAAAATGTGGTACAAACAGATTTATTTTATGCTTTAGTTTAAAATTGTATCCAATATTTAGAAACAAATGCATTTTTCTATGAATGTCATCATCCCAACATGTAAAAATAAAATGAGTGATATTCAATAAGCTCAAAAATCATACAAACTGCTTGACAAAAAATAGCCAATTATTATCTGCCAAAAGCATTCTTGAATATCTGTAGGACAGAAAGGGCAGAGATGCAGCTCTAGTCAATGTCCCACTCTCTTAGGAGTTGTCTCTCCTCTTCTTGGCCAAGTAGCTGCTTCCAGGCACATTTTCAATAAGGAAGGGAAGGCCACTTACAGACAGATGAAGCCTTTCTTTGCTAGGGGGGCTCCCAGTTTGATGAGAGGGGCATTTTCACAGGTGTTTCATAGGAGATATAATCTCAAATTGCAAATGCCATTTGGTTACACACACACTTACACACACTTTCTCTCTTTTTGTGTATCTATCATGTACTTATTTTTTATATTGTTACTTCAAAAAGAATTTGAGGAAGGGCATTTACATTGTTTACAACATATAGTTGTGACATAAAACATTTTTCAAGTAACAAAAAGATACTTAAATTTTTCTGTATTTATTTCTTTACAAAAAGACTAAACATTTATTAACAAGATATCAATTTAAGAAGACTGTAACTTACAGAAATTTGTATTACCTTTAAAGATTGTCTCTTAGTCACATAATTCTCAGACTGAAGCAATTTCTCATAGTCTTCAAAAATCTAATAAAAAGAAAATAAATATTAGACTGAAAACTAGCAGTGATTTCTCTGCCTTTGGTTTGCTTGCTCTCTTGCTTCAGAAGTAAATCCTGGACCCTTGTGCCCAGCCCAGCCCAGCTGTTGTGCTTTCTATCTCTATGTGCTTAACCCTAAGCTGATTAACATTGTCCATAGGGAGGTTTCCCCTTTCACCATCCTTATTTATACATAAAGACCCTGGGGGATACGGAGGTCAAGTGATACAAGAAACATACTTCTCTATATTATTTTAGTTACACAAGTTAGAGATAGAATAGAAAAATGGAGTAATTGACTACTCACAATTCATCATTTTGAATAACATTCCATCTATTGAGTTGCAAGATAACTCATTTTATGCCATTTTAAAGAAATCTGTTTATGTATAATTTCAGAAAAGATTAAATACATTCAGGGCTTTACCTGGTAACTCATAAAGAATCAAACTGTTAAATTCATAGCATGAACAGGTAGAGGAATAGGACTACTTTTGCTGCATTATGGCTGTGCTAAACCCAACTGGCCCATATGGAACACTTCTACTCTCCTGAGAAGCCGGGGGCCGCTGGTGTGGGGCCTATTTCCTAATGTGTCATCAATCATTACTTGGGCCCTTCAGTTCAACTCAGAGTGCCTGCGGCTTGGGAAGCTCAGTGTCAACCTTCTACCGTGTGTGGACACATTCAGAGATCACGAAGGTGAAAGGAGCAAGCCCAGCAGAGAACTAAAAGCTAGAGTGTTCAGGGGCTGAAGAGGATGGAAAATAGTCCTGTTCCTTAGAGAGCCAAATATGAGGTGTATGTGCACGTGTGTGATGAGGGCAAGCTGTACACACTGGTGATAATTACAGAGAATTTAGAAAGTGAAAAGTAAAAACAGAAATATGTAGCTCACATTAAAGTCACAGTAACTATGCTCTTTTAGTGGAGAACTTATTTATTCTAATTGTCATGAAATACAAGGAGGATTTTGTAGGTCATTAAATGTGTCAGACAAACTTTGTGGTAAGTTTAATTATAACTGTAAAAGGTACAAGGTATGATTTGACTTTCTAAGCTACCAGTTTCATTATTTTAGAGTCATATATCATGTACTCTAGTTTCATGATTTATTGCTAAAAAATATGAAACTCAAGAAGTATAAAATGTTTGAGGGAGTATGAGTTCTCAGAGCTATTGTTCAGGTCAGTGCAACTGATTCAGTGTCTGTGAAACTACTAAATTACACAAGAAGTGACTATAGATACAAAGACCAATTTAGACAAGTTAAGGGGCCAACGAGAATGAATTCATTCTGTTGTGTAGTATCCCTTATTTCAAAGCATTACTGAAAGTGTATACTAACCCTGATTTCAAAGCATTAACGCACAACAAATTTACCTTACTCGTTTTATAGAAAGATTAGCAGATAACACAGGTTTAGTCATAAGCTATCTTAGCCTTGTTTTATTTTCATTTATTATAAATGTAACATCTAATGAGTCTTAACATTCCATCTGGTATCTATAGTTACTAAACAACCACACTATAATAATAGTTCATTTCATATATTAAAAAATATGCTACTTTTTAAAATTTTGAAGCTTTTAGATGCCTCTCTGGCAACAGGAATTATTCTCCCTACAAGGTTTACATTTAGATCAAAATACTCCAATTGATCTCACAAATATTTTCTTGATAATTTTAGGATTTGAAAGTCAACTTGATTTTCATGATTATATTGCTAATTCTTAATCTTAAAAGGAGACTAGCAAATAATTTTTGAATAAAAGAGACATAGTTTAATTTCTATGATTTGGCTGTGTAAAGATATAGGATACTGATAGGAAGTGTATTCTGTACCCTCCCAGAGTCATCTGTTTCCTTTTATCTTTTTGTGTAGCTAACTAGAAATGTTTAAATTACAGAGAGGCTTGCATTAATTTTCAACTAAATAGCACTGGTCTAGAGCATCAGAACCAATACTAGAACAAATTCTATTGCTTTATATATTTAGTAAAAGCATAGCTGCTCCTGGATGGATCTGTTTATTCATTATTCATTGAACACAACCAAATGTATAGTATTGAGTTAGGTATTAGGGATACAAGTAATAACAATAAAAATTAACACTGAGTGCTTACTATGGTGCTATTCTAAAAAGTTTAAATCTTGTCAAATTCCTACAACATATGAGGTTGATATTAATATCTTTATTTTACAGTAGATACAGTAACTTGCACAGGGTCACACAATTAGTAAAAGCCAGAGCTGTGTCTTGAAGCCAAACAAGCAGATTTTAAAGTCTGTACTATACTCTGAACCTCTGTGTTCACCAGATAAGATTCCTGTCAGGAAGCTCAGGAATCACCCAGGAAAATACAGACATACCATAATAACACAATATGAAAAATGAGAGATAGAGGGGGAGGGCAAAAGGGGAGTATGTGAGTGTGTATGTGTTTGTAAAGGTGTGATCAGGGAAAGCTTCCTAAAAAACTCGCACTTCAACCAAATCTCAAAAGGTGGAGTTGGATTCACCATTAGATAAGGAAGTTGGAATACAGAAATATTTTGGTATTTCTACTAGTAAGTAAAACTAATTATCAATGAGGTGATATGATTTATTTTAATAGGGTGAGGTGATCTTCCATTTGGAAAAGCTACCTACTGCCTCTTAAGGACAACATGGATGCTCTTAAGTCAAGATCAATGTGAGCAGGTGCTAGCTGTTTCTTGGAGCTTCAGAGCACAACAATAGAAAGAGATGTGAAAAACAAGCAAGCCCTGACCTCCTGCCATCTTCAGTTTTCCATAAAGTTCCCTGATAACCTGACTTCCAGGTATTAGACAAGCTGGGTGCATGGTTAAAATGGTTGGTTTCTGTTGTGGGTCATAAATAGGAGTAAGTGCTCATAGATCTGAGGGATGGAGGGAGAGGAAGAAAGACTATAATAAAGACTTAAAAATAACTACTTACAGTGTCATAGTTTTGTTCTAAGAAGTCTGCTATCAACACTTTATGTCTGGTTAGCAAATCCTAGAGAAAGAATAGCCAAGTGAAACAAAATTATTATAACTAATAAATTTTACAAATCTGTTTTTTCCTTCTAAGATTTAATAAATACATTAATTTGAAACATAAAATTTTTAGAAGAAAAATTTTATTTACATCACAAAACTATTTCCATTCTTAGTTTAAGATGTGAAATACAAGTTTCTTTCATGTTCAAAACAACATGGAGTGTTTCTTTTAAATTATCATTGTTAAGTTATAGAAATAATTTACTGAAACAAATGGCATTTTAGAGATGAGTTTATATACAGCATATAAGGTCTGACAATTAAGTTCACAAACTCATCCTAGAAAAAGTGCTACATATCTCATTGCTGACTATCTCTACAGTCACCTTCAAAGTACTCCCCTTGGGAAGTTATGCACCAATGCCAGTGCTTAGTCCACCCTTCAAAGCAATTTTGGAACTCTTTTTCTGGAATTGCCCTCAGAGCTGCCCCTTCATGTCCCAAATGTCATCAAAATGTCTTCCTTTCGATGTTTCCTTTGTCTTTGGGTAAAGAAAAACATCACCGGGGGCCAGATCACATGAGTAGGGAGGGTGTTCCAATGCAGTTATTTGTTTACTGGCTAAAAACTTCCTCACAGACAGTGCCATGTGAGCTGGTGCACTGTTGTGATACAAGAGCTATGAGTGGCTGGCAAAAATTTCAGGTTGTTTCGTCTAACTTTTTCATGCAGCCTTTTCAGCACTTCCAAATAGTCAACTTGGTTGACTGTTTATCTAGTTGGTAGAAGTACATAATGAACAATCCCTCTGATATCAAAATAGGTTAGCAACATCATTACTCAACAGTAATGAACGCCACTTAGCAAGACACTGCCACATGTTGACACAAACACAGCTATGAGACACAGATATCCAAGGTTATGAAACCTTACTGAGTTGTTTTTACAGTGCTGCCAACGTAAGCATATGGTAGCAACCTCGCGAACTTGTCAGTTCTTCAAGCCATACCTCTACATTGCACATACAATATTCAAATAAAATTTATGATGATTTTTGAAAAGTGCTATTAATAACTAATCAACTTTTAAAAAATAATTCTGAATGGACTAAAACCTCACACATTAACAGATTTTCAAGGATTTTAACCTTTAGTTTTTTTTGTTATTAACCACTTTTAAAACAGAGGTGCCTGACACTGGGAAGCACAGGAATGACATTTAACAGGGTCATCTCCATACCGACCTGCTCTGAGGTTAATGGGTGAGAGGTGTTATGCAGTTACTAAGGAACACAATGGACCCTTTTAAAGTTGAAGACAAGCAGCCTTATTACAGACATAACTCTCATAAAACTGAACAAAAGCATAAATAAACATTTGTCTTTAAATCACACCTAAATCATATCCTTAATTCACCTTAATGTTGAAAGAAAACAAGCCCTACCTAATCCCTTTTATACAGTTAGAGGCTAAAAACCCGGTCTAGGTATTGTGCAGAATTTAATTAAAAATGTAAAAATTTTTAAATTTTCCAAAATAAATTCTTATACGTTAATACACATTTAATTAAAACTTCCCAAAAGTGTAAAGAAGATACACACATAACCTCACAGAGAAAAGAAGACAGCAACAATGGTAAAGCTTACCTATTTCTATTTTAATAAAAAGTAAAATACTTAAAACAGTTTGCACTATAATTTTCAAGTTCAGAAACAATGAGACTGTCTATTAATTTCATGTAATATATATTACTTATCACCACAACTTGATTGACCATTGGATCTATCAGTGGAAATTTGCCAGTTTTTTCCTAGTTGAACATTCAGTACTGTTCTGGAACTGGAATTTTAAAATGGGAAAACCCTCTACAGGGGTTCATTCCCAGCCTGTCTGAAGTCAAAATTCCTCTATCAGGGGATCTCTGGGAGAGTAAGGTAGTTCTATACATCCTTAAGGGTCCTTAATCTTTTTCTAGGGGGATATTTGGGATACCTAGTTTTCAGACACCTACTTCTCTCACCTCCTTAGCAGTATCAGTGATTTTCTGAGCTAACCCAGTTTAGAAAGGATATCTCTCCATTGGCTGTGGCAGATACTGTGAATTGCTGCACCTGTGGGAGTTAGTTCTCTACCTACTATGTCATCATCCTAAGTGTGATGCCCACACTCTCTCTCTGCTGCACCAACTCCAAGAGCACTGTGTCAGTGAGTGCTGCCTGGAAAGGGTTTCCATACACAGTGTTATACCAAAGAAAGAGGAATCAGGAGGGAATTCTGTTTGTAGGGACTCCTTCAAATTCCATGGGGAAAAACTTGAAATAACTTAAAAACTCAGTAATAGAAAAATAAAATATGGTAAGTTAGAATTCTTCCAGCACATATATATGATGGGTATATATGATGGATACAGCCAATAAATGATTTGCTTTCTCCTCCCCCCCCCCCACTCTCAGCTCTTACACTTGAGTGTATATATATTATATATTCATAAATATACCTCACATTTTTGTGCACAATACATGTATGCACAAAACTGGAAGGATTTTTACCATATATAACAGTGAGTCCTCACTTAACCGTCAATATGTTCTGTGACTTTAAGTGAAACAACATGTAATGAAACCAATTTTATCATAGACTAATTGATATAAATAAGAGGTAAGTTCCTATGGTATTTCATCAATGTTATAATGAAATAACGTTGAATTAAATGACACCTTTTAAGGACCTGCTGTACATACACACAAACATATATACACATAATACATGGACAAATATAACTTTAGCATTATTATGGATAATATAACTGAGTGTAAAAAAAAAAACTAGCTAGATTTTATACAAAAATGAAAAAGCAGAAAATTGCTAAGAAAAATAAAATTCAAATTTTAAATAACTTAAGAATTCTTTCATCCCATCTAAGAATTCTGTTTTAGGGGGTTCCCTGGTGGTCTAGTGGCTAGGTTTTGACACTCTCACCACCATGGCCTGGGTTTGCTTCCTGGTCAGGGAACCAACCCCAACCCCCACCCAAAAAAAAAAAAAAAAGAATTCTGTTTTGACAGGATTAAGTGTTGCACAGCATAAGCATTATGCTTTAAAAAGAATCTGATATTGAAATTTTAGTGAATTCTTTACTGCTGGGGAGAAACTCAGGGTGAAGTGTGCCAAGTACTTTACATACATTATTTCTAATCTTCACAACTCCACAAAGCAGGAATTATTTTCTTCATCTCATAGTTGATAAAAATGAAACTCAGTGGTTAACTAATTCTAGTCAGGTGGGAGATAGATGGAATTCAAACCACTTCGAGCATGTGGTTGTAAGGAAGCTTTTTTGGAAAAGGACAATTTGTAGACAATACCATGACAAAAACATTAACTAAGAATGTTAAAAAATTAGTGACTAAGCTGGGCAACAGTTATCTTGGAAAGATTCATCTAAAAAATGAAAAACAAAAGCCAAAACCAATATAAAACCAAACCAAAAACAAACAAAAACAAAAAACAAACAAAACACCCTGAAACAAGCTACTTTAAAAAAAAATAGTGACTTCAGGTCATGGTTACATTATAGTAACCATAGTATTTTGGAAAAATATAGAAAACTGGCATTTCCAATGTTGTTAGCATACTAGAAAACTTTTTTGGTTATTTAAATTTTTAAGAACTAGAAAGTATGCTAAAACACAAATCAAAACATTAGTATTTTCTTTTGTGATTCACTATTGTGCTAAAAATTAAATTAGGCTGAACATATGATAGCAAGATATCATCAAGTATAGTTTATTCTATTAATATTTAATGTTGAAAAAATATTTGGGAGAGAGAAGACAAGATGGCGACTGGAAAGCAGGTCCCTAAAGCCTCTCCCAGAAAACACAATTGAACGGCCATCCAAGAGCAGAGAAAGAGGACCCTGAGTGACAAAACGGCTGTTGAGAAATCCACAAATCGCAAGTAAACACCTGAAGGTTGGAGAGAAGGGGGCGAGTTGGGGAGAGGGAAGGGAGCACAGACAGATCACAACAGAACACAATCCCTGCTGAATATTCGGAGTTGTGCAGTTTGGGGGAGGGGAGAGAGACTGGGGAGCTGGGGATGGAGTTTGGGAACCAGCCTCTGGAACTTTTGAGTGGTAGAAGGCTGAGCGAGGACTCTGAACTGCAAAGATAACACCTCAGCTCTAAGCCCCTTGGAGACCTACACAGGGCTGCAGTTCCTGTTCCCAGCCTGCTGCAAAGGCGACCCTGCTGTCTCAGGCCAGGCTCACAGCCTTGGACTTATGGAGCATGCACTTCCTCATGCACCCCAGGGTTGTGAAAGCAGTGGGAGCCCATAGACAGCCAGGTGCTGAATCAGGGCTGGGAAGAAAGACTGATTTGATAGCATTCACCCAAGCCAGCAGAAACAAGCCTCAGAACACCTTCCCCAGCAAAGGGCAGAAGGCAGAGCTGCTTTGGAAAGCCTTTTGTTGGCCTCTCCCCAGGATATATGCGCATAGCCGCCAAACGCAGTAGGAGATCAGAAACAAGAAACAAACAGCCCCCTCTCCCCCAAAACTTGACCCCCAGTGCCACCTAGTGTCTGCCCTACAGCAAGATGCCACAAAAGCAATAATCTGGGCACTGAACATAAAGCCCTCATGTCAAAGAGGAAGAACCCAGCGGACAGGATGAATTCCTTAAAAACTAAAACTCCTCAGAAAGAACATGAAATTTACCCAGAAGACAGCTTGTTACAACTAAAAGGGTCTCATTTAAGTGATGGAGAATTTAAAGCAGCCGTTCTAAAGGCTGTGAGAGAAATGAAAACCTATTGGCAGAACACCATAGCTGAGATAAATAATATAAAAAAAGATAAAAACGACATAAAAAAGGAACTCTGTGAACAAAAAGGAAAATTTAACAAAGAAATTCAAAACATAAAACGATTGAGACGGAAATACGAGAAATAAATAATGCCATAAAAGAAGTGAGAAATGAAATAACTGCCATAGGAAACAGGATCAACCAGATGGAGGAAAGAATTAGTGATATTGAAGATCAGAACATGGAAACAGCTCAGAAAGATGAAGAGAGGGAAGAAAGAACCAAAAGGATTGAAAGAACTCGGCAAGAACTATCCGACTCCATGAGACAAAACAACATCAGGATAATAGGAATAGAAGAAGGGGCAGAGCAATCTACAGAGAGCATACTCAAACAAATCATAGATGAGAATTTTCCAAACCTATGGAAAGATCTGAAACCCCAAGTTCAAGAAGAAAACAGGTCCCCCAGATACCTGGACCCCAACAGATCTTCTCCAAGACACATGGTACTAAAGATGTCCAAAACTAAAGACAAAGAGACAATTCTCAAGGCAGCCAGGGAAAAAAGAACTATAACCTTTAGAGGAAAACCCATGAGGCTGGCATCAGATTTCTCAGCAGAAACTCTACAAGCCAGGAGAGAGTGGAATCCAATATTCAAAAATTTAAAAGAGAAAAACTTCCAGCCAAGAATAAATCATCCAGCAAAATTATCTGTCAGATATGAAGGTGGAATAACCTTCTCAGACAAACAGAAACTGAGGGAATTTGCCAGCACGAGGCCAGCACTCCAAGAAATACTGAAGGAGGCTCTTCAGCCTGAAACAAAACATCAGGAAAAATGGAACAAAGTTGGGGCAACAAGAAAGATACAAAAACAAACAAACAAACAAACAAAAACAAAGAAAGAAATAAGTAATGGCCACAGGAAATCCTCACATATCGATCATCACTCTAAATATCAATGGACTGAACTCACCAATAAAAAGACACAGAGTAGCAGACTGGATTAAAAGACAGCATGCATCCATATGCTGTCTCCAAGAAACACACCTCAGCTATAAGGACAAACACAGACTCAGAGTGAAAGGACGGGATACAATACTCCAAGCAAATGGTAACCAGACAAAAGCAGGAGAGGCCATACTGATAGCTGATGAAATAAAGTTCAAGTTAAAAAAGATAATACAAGACAAAGATGGTCATTACATAATGATAAAAGGCATAATGCAACAACAAGAAGAGATGACACTAATCAACATATATGCTCCCAACCAGGATGCACCAAATTATACAAAGAAACTACTAACAGATTTGAAAGGAGAAACTGATGAACACACAATCATAGTGGGGGACTTAAACACCCCGCTAACAGCCATGGACAGATCATCCAAACAGAAAACAAATAAGGAAATAACAGCTGTAAATGACACATTACAGCAATTGGACATAATTGACATTTACAGGACACTTCATCCAGCAAAAAGAGACTACACCTTCTTTTCTAGTGCTCATGGAACATTCTCAAGAATAGACCATATGCTGGGACACAAAAGTAGCCTCAGCAAATTCGAGAAGATCAAAATCATACCAAGTGTATTCTCAGACCACAAAGCTTTGAAATTGGAGATCAACTGTAAAAGGAAAGCAGAAAAAAACACATATACATGGAGATTAAACAACAGCTTATTAAAAAGACTGGATAAAAAAACAAATAAAAGATGAGATTAAAAAATATATAGAAACTAATGACAATGAAAATACAACGTATCAGAATTATTGGGACACAGCGAAAGCGGTAATAAGAAGGAAATTTATATCATTACAGGCCTATCTTAAGAAACAAGAAAAATCACAAGCAAACATCTTAGCATCCCATCTTAAAGAAGTAGAAAAAGAAGAGCAGACAAAATCCAAAGTCAGCAGAAGGAAAGAAATAATAAAAATTAAAGCAGAGCTAAACCAATTAGAGAACAGAAAGACAATAGAAAAAATTAATATTACGAAGAGGTGGTTCTTTGAGAAAGTCAACAAAATTGACAAACCCCTGGCGAGACTAATCAAAGGACAAAAGGAAAGGACACAAATATCCAAAATTAGAAATGAAAAGGGAGAAATTATCACTGATACCACAGAAATACAAAGGATTAGAAGAAAATATTATGAAGGACTTTATGCCACAAAATTTAACAACCTAGAAGAAATGGAGAAGTTTCCAGAAACTTATAGCCTACCAAGACTGAACCAAGAAGAACTGGATAATCTAAATAGACCAATCAGTAGCAACGAGATTGAAATGACTATCCATAATCTTCTTAAAGGCAAAAGCCCTGGACCAGATGGTTTCACCAACGAGTTCTACCAAGCATTCAAAGAAGAATTAACACCTATCCTCCTCAGACTCTTCCAAAAAATTGAAGAGGAAGCAATACTTCCTAACTCATTCTATGAGGCCAACATTACTCTAATACCAAAGCCTGGCAAAGACAACACACACACACACACAAAACTATAGACCAATATCTCTGATGAACACAGATGCAAAAATCCTGAACAAAATATTAGCAAATAGAATACAACAATGCATCAAAAAGATCATACATCATGAACACGTGGGATTCATCCCGGGAGAACAAGGATGGTTCAACATATGAAAATCAATCATTGTGATACACCACATAAACAAAATCAAAGACAAAGACCATATGGTCCTTTCAATTGATGCAGAAAAAGCTTTCGACAAGGTACAACATCCATTTATGATCAAAACACTAAATAAAATAGGTATAGAAGGAAAGTATCTCAACATAATAAAGGCCATATATGACAGACCCTCGGCTAACATCACACTGAATGGGGAAAAGCTGAAACCTATTCCCCTAAAATCAGAACAGGACAGGGATGCCCCCTGTCACCACTGTTATTTAATATAGTACTGGAAGTTCTAGCCACAGCAATCGGGCAAGAGAAAGGAATCAAAGGTATCCAAATTGAGAAACAAGAGGTCAAATTGTCACTATTTGCGGATGACATGATATTTTATATAAAAAATTCCAAAGATTCCACCAGGAAACTATTAGGAACAATTAACAAATATAGTAAAGTAGCAGGATACAAAATCAATGTACAAAAATCAACAGCATTCTGTTATACAAACAACGAATGCACAGCAAAAGAAATGAGGGAGTCAATTCCTTTTGCTATCACAACAAAAAGAATGAAATACCTGGGAATTAACTTAACAAAGAACGTGACAGACTTATACACAGAAAACTATAAGACACTTTTGAAAGAAACTGGAACAGACTTTAAGAGGTGGAAAAATATCCCCTGTTCATGGATAGGAAGACTTAACATTGTGAAAATGGCCATTCTGCCCAAAGCAATCTACAGATTTAATGCAATACCCATCAAAATCCCACAATCATACTTTCGTGAAATAGATAAAAGAATTATTAGATTTATATGGAACCCTAAACGACCTCGAATTGCCAAAGCAATACTACATAAAAAGAATAAGGCTGGTGGCATTACACTTCCCAACTTCTATTTATATTACAAAGCATACTAGTCAAAACAGCTTGGAACTGGCAGAAGAACAGAAATATAGACCAATGGAATAGAACTGAAAACCCAGAAATAAACCCAAAAATTTATGGACAAATAATTTTTGATAAAGGAGCAAAAAACAGACAATGGGGAAAAGACAGCCTCTTTAGTAGGTGGTGCTGGGAAAACTGGAAAAACATATGCAAAAGAATGAACCTGAGCTGTGAACTCTCTCCATATACAAAAATTAACTCAAAATGGATTAAAGACCTGCAACAATAAACTGTATAGAAGGAGACATTGGTACTAAACTTATAGACCTAGGACTCAAGGAAGACTTCATGAACCTGTCCTCAAAGGCAAGGGAAGTAAAAGCAAAAATAAATGAATGGGACTATATCAAACTAAAAAGCTTCTGCACAGCAAAAGAAACCATCAACAAGGCAAAGAGACAGCCAACTGAATGGGAGAAAATATTTGCAAATAATGCATCA
>PVJL010017240.1:0-18874 GCA_004026885.1 Lyroderma lyra
AGTGCTGTGTGGGTGGGGCTTGGGGCCGGGACTCCAGTCAGCCTCCACCGCGTCTCTTCCAGCCACAGGGATCTGAAACCAGAAAACCTGCTGCTGGACGAGAAGAACAACATCCGCATCGCGGACTTCGGCATGGCCTCCCTGCAGGTGGGGGACAGCCTGCTGGAGACCAGCTGCGGGTGAGCGGGCGCCCTCTCCCGGCCGCGGCCGGCTCTGCGCAGGCTCGGAGGCGGCTCAGGACTGCTGCCGCAGTCCAGCCCCGTGGAGGCCGTGAGTGGTCTCTGCGGTCGCCCAGCCAGGCGGCCCCGCAGCCCCCACAGCCCAGGCTGCAGGCAGGATCTTTGGGTCTGTTCCTGGCGGAGGCCCCGATGTACGGTCCAGAGAGGGGGTGGGTCCGGTCCCGGTGGCTGCCTGCCCTGGGGGCCGGTGCGCCAGCTCCCTCTGCACGCTCCGCGGTCGTGCCGGGTTGCGACCCCACCCCATCCCGGTGTCGTTCCTCTGATGTCCGTCTCCTCGTGCAGCCTGGAATGTGGCAGAGTCCCCGGGCTCCTAGGCCTGTGTCTCCCCCGGGCATGGGGTGGGGGGTGGCACCAGAGTCTCTTAGGCTCCTGGGGGGTCTGAGGGCCCCACAGCGGGGCCCCCTTCCCAGGCGCAGGCACCCTCTCTCAGTGTCCCCCCCGCCCCCGTGTGGCCCTGGAGGCAGCCCAGGGATCATGGCCGGGCAGATAGCGAGCCCCGAGCCTGTGCCCTGACTGCTGCTTTCGCCTTCAGGTCCCCCCACTATGCCTGCCCCGAGGTGATTCGGGTAAGTAGCCACCACACTCCCCAGCCCCTCCCTGCCCGTCGGAGGGGCCGACTCCCTCGGGGACCCTCCGCCTGGGCCCCTGCTTCCCCGCGACGACCCCGGGCCTGCGTCCGCCAACCGCACTGCCCTCCGCAGGGGGAGAAGTACGACGGCCGCAAGGCGGACGTGTGGAGCTGCGGCGTGATCCTGTTCGCGCTGCTGGTGGTGAGCCCCCCGCCCCGAGAGCGCATGCAGAGCTGTGTGCGAGTGCACGCCCCCGCGCCTCCCGTCCCCGCCCCGCCCCACGCGGTCCCTCCGCCCTGCGGTGACCCCGTCCCCGACCGGCAGGGGGCGCTGCCCTTCGACGACGACAACCTGCGGCAGCTGCTGGAGAAGGTGAAAAGGGGCGTGTTCCACATGCCGCACTTCATCCCGCCCGACTGCCAGAGCCTGCTGCGCGGTATGATCGAAGTGGACGCGGCGCGGCGCCTCACGGTGCGTCCCCGGGAGCGGGCGCCAGAGAGCGCGGGGCTCACGCTGCCCTCCGCCCAGGGCCCCCGGGGCAGAGGGTCCTTCCCCATGCGCCCTCTCCGGGCAGGTCTGTGCCTGCAGGTGTGGTCCAGGGAGCCCTGGACATGCACGGGTGTGCGGGCGTGTGTGCGTGTGCACGAGTGTGTAGGTAGGTCTGTGCGCACATGCCCAGGTGTGCGTGTGTGCAACAGCGTGAGTACATGCACAGATCTGAATGGGCGGTTGTGTGCACAAGTGCAGCGTGTGTATGCGTGCATGCGCATGAGAGTGCATGCATAGCTGTGTGCGAGTGCACGTGTGCAAGTATGCACAGCCATATGTGTGCACAGGTTCTGTACCTGTGATGCACACGTGTGCACAGGTGTGAGAACATGGGCATAGGTGTGTGCACCCATGCATGGGTGCACAGGTGTGTGAACATGTGCCGAGGTGTGAATGTGTGTGCGCGCACAGGGGCCTCCTGCAGGTCTGTCCCTGCAGGTGTGCCTGGGAGGCTCTGACCCCCACCCCCACCTCCAGGCCAGCCCGGGGTGGGGGCACTTCCCATGACCCCCTCTGACTGCTGGGGGACTGGGACGTCTGAGGGAAGCCGCACTCCTGAAAGAAGCCCCCAGCCAGCCTCGGCAGGGGTTAGCTGGTACCAGGATGGCAGGTCACCAGGGAAAGGGGAGCAGGACTCCCCTGGGCTGGCCTCTCTAGGATGGGAGTGGCCCAGTGACCAGAGGCTACCCTCTCCCACCGTCCCCAACCCACCTGCCCCCAGTCGGGTGGAGGGGCCCTTGGAGAGTGGGCCTCTGAGCCCCCTGCTCACACCTGCACCCAGCTCCTCCTGCAGGTGGGCTGGGCTGGCTGCTTCCTGCTCTGCTCCTCAGGCCCCCTTCCCTGAGCCACTGAGGGGCCCCCAGCACGGGCAGCGGGGGAGGGGGGCTCCTGCTCCGCGCCTCCTGCCCCCCTGCCTGCAGCCCCCAGCATCCCCAACGTTTGTCTAGACTAGCATTTCCTCTCCCACTTGGGGCAGGCAGGGTCAGGGGGCTAGCCTGGAGCCTCTGGGTGTGCAGCCCTCCCTGTTTTCCTGCAGCCCCACCCTCCCCTCCCCTCCATCTCCTTCCTCACCCTCTGCCCCCTCTGCATATCCCCTCCCCCTCCTCCCCCGGAGCCCCTCCATCCCCACCCAGCCCTCCTGCTCTCCGCACTCTGGCACTCCGGTCTTCCTCGGCTCCCCTCCCCGTGCCCCCAGCTCCTGCCCTCTCGGCCTCCTAACGTGGGCGCCTCCTCCCTCCGTACTAACTTCCGGTTTCTCTTTCTTGTAGCTAGAGCACATTCAGAAACACATATGGTATATGTAAGTAGCTTTTCCTCCCACTCGTCACCTGCTTTGCCTGTCGCTGTGGCCCAGAGGGCCTGCTAGGGAAGGCGGGGGGGGAGGACCCAGCCCAGCGCAGGCCTGTCCCCAGCCTGGGCCCCGCTCCCGCGGACCCTGGGGCCGGCCTGCACTGGGCGAAGGAGAGACGCAGGAGTGCAGGGGCTGGGTGCAGGGACAGCTGCAGGACTCAGGGTCCCCAGGAGGGGCTGATGGGGCGGGGGAGCCTCAGGCCAGCCCAAGGCGAGTGACCGGGGTGGCACCCTGTCGTCCACAGAGGGGGTAAGAATGAGCCTGAGCCCGAGCAGCCCGTCCCCCGCAAGGTGCAGATCCGCTCGCTGCCCAGCCTGGAGGACATCGACCCCGACGTGCTGGATAGCATGCACTCGCTGGGCTGCTTCCGAGACCGCAACAAACTGCTGCAGGACCTGCTGTCCGAGGAGTGCGTGGCACGGGGGTGGGGGGGTTCAGGGGGGCATCCCATGGGAGGTGGTGGGGACAGCGGCCCCTGGCACTGCCATCTGGGGATGCCAACCCTCTGGGGTTTCCCACCCTGCAGGGAGAACCAGGAAAAGATGATCTACTTCCTCCTCCTGGACCGGAAAGAAAGGTACCCGAGCCACGAGGACGAGGACCTGCCCCCCAGGAATGAAATAGGTACAGGCCCCGCGGCCTCCCCACGCCACACGCTGGGCCCCGCTGTTGCTGGGCCCTGACCGCTGTCTGCACGCAGACCCTCCCCGGAAGCGCGTGGACTCCCCAATGCTGAACCGGCATGGCAAGCGGCGGCCCGAGCGCAAGTCCATGGAGGTGCTCAGCGTGACGGACGGCGGCTCGCCAGTGCCTGCTCGGAGGGCCATCGAGATGGCCCAGCATGGCCAGAGGTACGTGCCTCCTGGGGGGTCCCAGTGCCGTACCTCCTGGTGCCCTGGCCCGCTCAGTGTGGGCCCCGCTCAAGGGCTGTGCGCAGCCCGGCCTAGATCACCTCTGCTTCCCGCCCGGGGGCAGGGCTGGGCGGGGCCTCACTGGGATGGGCGGGGCTGCACCCTGCGGCTGGACTGGGTGGGGCTAGACTGGGCTGGCTGAACTGGGTGGGGCTGCAATGGGCGGCTGGACTGGGCGGGGCTGCAATGGGCAACTGGACTGGCCCGGCTGGACTAGGCAGGGCTGGACTGCGCTGGCTGAACTGGGTGGGGCTGCAATGGGCGGCTGGACTGGGCGGGGCTGCAATGGGCGGAGCTGCACCTGGTGGCTAGAATTGGGCGGGGCTAGAATGTAAGGAGCTGGGTCTTGGCAGTCAGGCAGGATGAACCAGGCTGAGCTGGACTGAACTGGGCTGGACTGCACTGGACCAGACTGGGCTGGGCTGAGCTGGGCGGGCCTTGGCTCGGCTTTATTGGCCTGGGCTGGGTTAGATCATCCTGGACTGGACTGGGCTGGGCTGGGGTGGGCTGGCTTTGCTTTGTTGGCCATGGCTGAGCTGAGCTGGACTGCACAGGACAGGACTGGACTGGACTGGGCCGAGCTGGACTGGGCTGAGCTGATCCCAAGTGCCATGGAATGGACGGGTCTGGGCTGAGCTGGGCTGGGCTTTGCTTTGTTGGCTGGGGCTGAGCTGGGCTGGAGTGGACTGGACAAGGTGAAACTGTTGGCAGCCTAGCAGACCTGTTCCCACGTATTGCTGGCCCCGTGTTTGGGTCACTGATGGCTGTGCAGAAGGCAGGGACGTAGGATTCCAGGGGCAATGAGCAGGTCCGGGCTGTCCCCACAGAGTAGCGGCCAGTTTCAAACTGGCTGGGTGAGGTGCTTGGCAAGCCCCCTCTCCTGCGCTGGGTGCAGCCTGTGGGGTTGAGGCCCAGTGGTTCGGTCCAGGCTGGGGCTTCAGCAGACTGGGGCCCTGGAAGCTGCGAGAGGCCCCAGCAGCCCTGGCCGCCTCTGATCAGCTGGGTGCTGGACGCTTGAGCTGGCCAGGCCCCCTGAGGAATGTGCCAGCAAACAGGAACTGCAGAGCAGTTGCGCCACCATGAGGATTAAAGTGGGCTGCTGGTCCATGTACCCCGGTGGTCCCGGGCGCTGCCCAGTGAGCCAGCCTGGCTCAGCCTCTGGCCTGGGGTCGTGGCCCTCTGGAGCTTCCTTCCAGGTGCCCATGGGCTCTGGCACGGGTTGGGGTGAGGGGAGGAGTGGCCTCTGTCCTACTGGAGGTGGACACACCTCTGTCCCGCCTGGCCTGGCCTCCTATCCAGCCTGGCCCACCCCGTATGAGCCCCTGCACCCCTTGCACCTGGGCCTCAGGGCTGGGGCTCTGCTGTGCCCTCCGGGCCTGGCTGCTGTGAGGGTGGGTGCTGGTACAGGGTCAGTGTGAACCAGCCCGGTGGTCACCAGAGCCCCTTCCTTCCAGCACTCCCCCCAACCCTGCTGCTCCAAGGGGCTCTGCCTCTTCTCGGTACTGAGTGACAGTGAGCCACCTGCTGGGGCTGGTGGTGGGTGCTGGCCAGATCACTCTGCTCATCAGGCCACCAGGGGGTATGCTGTGGTCCTGGCCTTCTCCTGCCCGATGTCCCCTGGCATCTGCGTGCCCTGGCCTGGGGCCAGGTGGGCCACGCCCATCCTAGGGCGTGGAGGTCTGGCCTCTGGGCGCCCAGTGGAGCTGTGGCAGTAACTCTGTTTTCTCGCTTTGTTCCTGCTATAGTAAAGCAGTGTTCAGTAAAAGCCTGGATATCGCTGAAGCCCACCCCCAATTCAGCAAAGAAGACAGGTATACACCCTGCCCACCTACCCCGCCCCCCAGCCCACAGGCCATGCAGGCATGGTGGCAGGGCTGGGCGTCCAGCAGCTGCACCCAGCCCTCCCCCCTTCTGCAAAGGAAGCTTCCAGCAAGCCGGAGGAAGGGCTGGGTCAGGCCAGGCTGAGGCCCAGGAGGAGGAGTGGGCTGCTGGGTGAGGCTGTTGAGCCAACAGGCTTGGAGACCAACCGTGCTCTCCTCGAGGCCCCTTCCGGCTCACCCTTGCCCTGTGGCCAGTGGGCTTCCTGGCCCTGATTGAACCCTCCCCTGTCCAGCAGTGGCCCCTGCATCTGCCCTGCTGGTCAGTAAGGCCCATGTGGAAGTGTCAGCCCCAGGCGGCGACCTGCAGGCTCCCAAGTTGGTGGCAGGAGGTGTGACAGTCACGGGGTTCTCCGCAGGCCTGGTGCCTGAGGGCCGCGCTGGCCAGGCCTTCCCATTGGTGCCCAGTTGGCAGCTGTAGCTCAGTCATCAGGGGCCGCCTGGTTAGACAGGAGGCGTGGACATGGCTTCCAGCCCCTTTCCTCGTGTTGCTGCTTTTTGCTTCCTGTGCCAGCCACAAGCTGCGCTGGCCCAGCAGGCTGCAGGCTGCAGGCTCTGGGCCTCACCTATGGCTGCTGGGGGACTGACAGCACCCTCAGCTCCCCTCTCAGCATCTGAGTGCTTTGGGCACGGGCCAGACTCCGGGCAGGCTGGGCAGGGGGGCTGGGCCAGGGCTGGTGCCCCCCAGCTCTGTGGCGGTGTCAGGTGGGGTAGTTGGAGGCCATGGCCATGGGACCGCAGCCCACAGGTGCCTGGTGGAGCAGCTGAGAGCCAGGGTCTGGCTGTCACAGCCCCACTCCTCCCCAGGGCCCAGGGGCCAGGCCAAGGCTGGGCTGGCTGGGGCGGACAGGCTTGGGCAGGTGGCAGGAGTAAGCCTCCCTCTTCTGTCCTCTCCTGGGGTATCCTCGGCCCCCGGCCCCATCTTCCTCTCAGGACCGCAGTGCCCAAGGGTGAGTGGGCGTTTGCTGCCCCTCAAGGCCATGCCATGTGGTGGGGTGAGGCCTAGAAGCATGCCTGTCTCGGCATGCTGGGCCAGTGGTTGTCCCTGGCCACACCCAGGCCAGGTCTGCGGGCCCACTGGGGCCTGTGGTGGACAGACCCACAGCCCATGCCTGTGCCCCCCCAGCCTCGATGGCCCAGGCCCTTGTGGTGTGAGCGAGGGGGGCCGAGGGCTGGCCTGCTGTGGGCAGTGCTGGGCTGCGCGGGTGGGCTTTGGGCGTGGAGGGGCCGGCTAGTGCCCAGCTGGTGGCCCACATGCTGGGGTGTGAGGCACTTTGCTGAATGCTGGCCTTGGACCCTGTGACAGCTCAGCCTTGGGGGTCAGGCTGGGCTCAGGGCGGCTGGAGTGTGGAGAGTGGGTCTGGCACGGGGCTGGACTTGGTTCATGGGAAGCCCCAGTCTGTCCTCACCCCTCCATTCACCCACACCCGCGACAGACCCTCGTTGGGGGCTCCTCTGCTATCCTGGTGGGGAGGAGCCCCGAGGCCACACTGTGGGGGTTCTCACCGGGCCCCAGAGGGGCTGGTGAGAGGCAGGTTGGAGACAGCAGCACAGACTGGCACAGCCAGGGCTCCAGGCCTCTTGGCTGGCCTACCTGGGGAGAGAGGGGTAAGAGCCTGGGGCCCCTGCCCAGGCTGAGCCGCCCTGAACCTGTGTCTCCAGGTCGAGGTCCATCAGCGGCGCGTCCTCAGGCCTGTCCACCAGTCCACTCAGCAGCCCCCGGGTGAGTGACCCGCTTGCCAAGCACACGGGGAGGGGAGGCTCAGCGGCCCTGGGAAGAGGCTCCCGCCTGGGCCCCGCCTGCTGCTGCTCTCGCTAACTGCACGTTTTTTTGTTCTGTTTTGTTTGTTTTCTCGTGTGTCACTTGTTTTCTTTTGTGGCAAACGCTCCTATCCCCCCCACCCCACCTGCCTGTGCCCGCTGGTTCTGCCTTGGGGCCCTGGCTTCTTTCTGGTCCTCCTGGTGCTGTGTGTGCATGTCGGGGGGGTGGGGGGGGCGCATGCATGGCCAACCCCTTGCACTCTCCTCCCTGCCCCTGCGCCTGCCCTGTAGCCTGTTAGGAAGTTTGTCCTGCCCCCCCCGCCCCCTGAGCTCCCCTTCGTGGCCTACACCCCGGCCACCTCCGTGGAGCCCGAAACTTGTCGGAGTGCCTCTCGGCCGGGACACCTCCTCCCTCCGCAGGCCGCCCCTCGGCCCAACCCCAAGACCCAGACCTTGCCGAGCAAGGCCAAGCTGACTGACAAGCCTCTGCAGGGCACCAAGTCCAACCCGCTCCCTGCGGGCACCCAGGGCCGGCTCCCTGTCCCGGGTGGCCTCAGCCCCCAGCTGGCCCTGCCCCCCGGGCCAGCTGCCCTGCCGGCCCCCACCCGGCTCCCGCCCACCGGAACTGAACCAAACACCAAATCTATCCCCACCATACAGGTGACCCCTCACCCCTCTCCAAGGGGCAGTCCCCTCCCCACCCCCAAGGGGACGCCTGTGCACACGCCCAAGGAGAGCCCGGCGGGCACGCCCAACCCCACACCGCCGTCCAGCCCCAGTGTCGGAGGAGTGCCCTGGAGGACTCGGCTCAACTCCATTAAGAATAGCTTCCTGGGGTCGCCCCGCTTCCACCGCCGGAAACTGCAAGGTGAGTGCAGTGACACGGCCAGGGGACAGGAGGCGGGAGTGGGGTCGGGTCTGGGTTGTGCTATCTGTTGGGGGACAGCAGGGCTGGCTGCAGGCCAGAGAAGGCAGGGCCTGATTTCAGCACCAGAGGTTGGGACAGCTCCCCGCAGCCCAAGGACAGGAAGGGGCGGGGCTGCCTGAGGTCCAGACAGGAAGGGGCGGGGCTGGCCTGGGCTCTCAGCGCCTTGACAGTGTCTGGGGGTGGCTCCACAGGATGCCGCCCACAGTGCAGGGGACCCTGTGGGAAAAGGGCAGAGCAGTCACCATAGCTCCTCTCCCTGTCCTTGTCTGCAGTTCCGACACCGGAGGAGATGTCCAACCTCACCCCGGAGTCATCCCCAGAGTAAGTGGTCCCTGTGAGGTCAGGTGGGGGCCACCAGCTCCCTCCTGGGGCACAGATGCCGAGCACGTGGCAGGCTAGGGGTCCGCGGTGCGCTCTGGTCCTTGTCCCCTTCTCGCCGTGGCTCCTGCTGCTGCTGGTCCCCCTCCAGCGTCCGTATGACCAAGCGTCCTGCACTTGGAACCCCAGGCGAGGAGCAGGGCCTGGGGTGGTGGGGGAGCTGCTGGGGGCGGGGGTAGGTCCAGCTCTGTCAGCAGTCCCAGCCTGGGCTGGCCGCGGGCAGGGGACCCCACAGGCAGCACAGTCATCTGAGGGAAAGAACTTGTCATCGTGTGACGTGCTCTGGGCGGGGCCGGGGACGGCAGCTCCATGGCGGGCACCCCCGGCCGGCTCGCACCCCCCGCGGTGTGAGCGAGGTGCTGGGTGTAGGGAACGCTGGAATCCTGCCGATGGCGTCCCCTTGGGTATGTTTTGCTGCTGCTGTTGAAAGCTCCCCCAGCCGTACCAGTGACGGAGCTGCTGCATTTCCACAAAGGTTAAACAGCCACCACAGCGGCCCACCCTCCCCCCTACTGCGTCCCCGCGGAGGCCTCGCTGCCCGGCCTGAGGGCCCAGTGGGAAGGATTCAGCACGTGTGGCCCTGGGAGGCTCAGTGCCCAGTGAATCCGAGCACCTCCCCCTGCAGATGTCCCTCAGCTGCCAGGAACCCCGCCTCAGTCAGGGTCCCCGAGAAACAACCAAGGGGTGTGCGAGCGTATCCGAGACAGGTCCAGCAGCCTGGAAACCAGGGCAGGGCGCTGCCACAGCCTCCCTGTCACCGTCGTGAAGAGAGTGGCCTCTCTGGGAAACCCCGGCCTTTGCTCCTACGGCCATGGGCTGACTGGACGAGGCCCCCTGTGATGGGGGTGGTCAGCTTTACTCAGTCACTCACTACCCACCCTGGCTACAAAGTACCTTTGAAGAAGCAACACCCAGCGCTGGAGCAAACTGGACCAGCCGACACCTGAAATTAACGGTCCCAGGCCCGTCCCCACGCGGCGCAGGGCTCAGCAGGCGGCCCCTCGGGGATGAGCCCGTCCTCGCTGACACAGCCCACGGCAGGGGTGCTGGCAGGATGCGAGGAGAGAGGCCGGGGTGGCCAAGCGAGTGCGAGGGGACATGCGTCCCCACGGTGTCCCTCGGCATCCTCCTGTTGGGACCCTTGAGCCTGGCAGAGGCGTCTCCAGCCGATGAGAGCAGAGAGGGGTGTCACTGGCAGGCGGCAGGTGTCCAGGATGGTCACGGTGGCTGAAAAGCAGCTCCGGACATGGGCAAAGGGGGCAAGTCACACAGCCAGGACCGCTGCGCTGTGCGGTGACCTGCTGACGCCAGGGGTGGGACACTGGGCAGGGGACCAGGCCAGCCCCAGACCCCGGCTGTGGCTGCTGTGATCACCTTCTCCTGGGTCCTAGCTTCTGCACCACTGACCCCCCGTTTGAGGGGGTGTTTGCGATGGGTCACGTGTCCATACTGCACCTGCAAGGGAGGCGGCAGGAAGGTGACAGGCGACACCCACACTGGGCGGCACCAACAGCAGACTTGCCATCCCCAGCTTCTGTGGTCAGGACCCAGTGTGCCCGCTGGCCCTCTAGCCCAGGGTGCTGGCCAGTCAGCGGTCACTCAGGGCTGGATGGGAGCAGGACCTGCAGCCAAGCTCAGGTCATGGGAGGGACTCGGTCCGTGTGGGCCTCTCCGGTCATGTCCCACCAAAACGCAGAGGGGGTCACTGCTGCATGTGACCTGATCTCCAGTTGTTGTCAGAAGCACGTCACAGGCCCTGCCCCTGCCCATAGGTGGACAGGCATCTAGGAGGCAGGACGCTGGGACCAGCTGAGGGGTCTATCCCACACTGGTGTGCACTACCCTGTGGGTAGGGGCGTCTACCTCAAAGAGGGGCAGCCCTAGACACAAGCATAGTGGCAAGACCAGCCTGCCGACCAACCAAGTAGATTAAGGGACACCCCTGCCCGACTTGGCTCAGCAGCTGGGCCCCTGGGGTTTGAAGTGACTTCCGTGTCCCACAGAGTGACCTAGGCTGGGGCAACAGGGAGGTGGGCAGCTGAGTGGCCATGGGTCCCTGCGATGGAAGGTATGGAGGGTGGCCTGGGGTTCCCAGTCTCCCCATCCATGCCTGTGGAGGGTTCCCTGGCCCGCCGTGACCTCCACCCCACCCCCACCCCTCCTCCTGGCCCCCTCGCAGTCCCAGGGCAGGGGACCTTTTCTTAATGGGGCAATGCAGGATGGCCACTCGGCAAAGCACTGCCCAGAATGCAGAGATGTCTCAGAGAAGAGCAGGCTCGGGATCAGGGTGGGCTCTCCTTTCCCTCCTGCTGGGATTCCAGTGGGTGCTGTCTGGGCCCCAGCTGGGGTGGGGGTGAGGTGTCAGGCCCAGGGCTGTGGGAATGATGGTAGGGTCAGGGCCAAGGTGAGGGGGTCAGGGCCAGGATGGTGGGGTTGGGGTCAGAGTCAGTAAGGTGGGGTCAGCTTCAGGAAGGTGGGGTCAGGGTCAGGACAGTGAGCTGGTCCCCAGCCTGGAGGGGACCCCAGGCCTGTCCTCAGGGGCGCACCATCGGACATAATCAGCCCTCTCCCCCACTCCCCAGATTGGCCAAGAAGTCCTGGTTCGGGAACTTTATTAGCCTGGAGAAGGAGGAGCAGATCTTCGTGGTCATCAAGGACAAACCCCTGAGCTCCATCAAAGCCGACATCGTGCACGCCTTCCTGTCGGTGAGCCTCCCGCTGGCCCAGGTGGGGCCCACGCACTCCCTACATAGACCACGGGGTCCACGTACTCCCTGCACAGATCACGGGGTCCACGCATTCCCTGCACAGACCACAGGGCCCCCTGTTGGCCCCAGGTGGGGCCCACGCACTCCCTGCACAGACCACGGGGCCCTCCGCTGGCCCCAGGTGGGGCCCACACACTCCCTACACAGACCACGGGGTCCACGCATTCCCTGCACAGACCACAGGGCCCCCTGTCGGCCCCAGGTGGGGCCCACGCACTCCCTGCACAGACCACGGGGTCCACTCATTCCCTGCACAGACCACAGGGCCCCCTGCCATCCCCAGGAGGGGCTCACGCACTCCCTGCACAGACCACGGGGCCCACGCACTCCCTGCACAGACCACAGGGCCCCCTGCCATCCCCAGGAGGGGCTCACGCACTCCCTGCACAGACCACAGGGCCCCCTGCCATCCCCAGGAGGGGCCCACGCACTCCCGGCCCTGGCTGGGGGCACCAGACTCATTCTGATCAGCGAGCGTGGTGGCGGGCGGGCAGGAGCCCCAGGAGCTGGCAGGTGAGGGTGCGAGGCGGGCACTTGGCAGACGGCATGCTGTGCGCAGGGGCTGCACTCTGACGGACAGGGATAGGCCTCTGCCCACCGCCAGGTGCTGCTGGCCTCCTGTGGGCCCTCCCCTCCCACTGGGGCCTGGTGACTCTGAGGGTGGCTGCGCTCGGGCCCCCTGTGGCTCCTCTGCCGGGCTCTCACCAGGTGCATGGGGCAGAAAGCCCTGAGCATGGTCCCCAGACCCCAGGGGCCCCACCACGCCTGCCTGGGGGCTGCCGTGTGCTGGGCCCCAGGGTGACAGCGTCCTAGCAGCCCATGGGGAGGGTGGGGCCGTGGGGTGGTGTCTCTTAACTCAGGGCAGCCTCAGTCCCACTGGGCGCTCTGCCACCCCTGCCACCCTGGCTGCAGCCAGGGTCCCCTGAGGGCCATGAGCACAGGTCAGTGTCCTTAGCAGCGGTTTGCAGGGGCCAGGAGAGCCCGGCACCAGGCAGGGGGTCGGCCTCGAGCTGGATGCAGGCACCCTGCTCCTCTCCCCCAACCCCCAGGGCCCCGGGGGACACCAAGCACCCCTCCCACCCTCCTCAGTGACACAGACTCGGCCACTGCCCTCTTCAGCCGCCCAAGGCAGGCCAGTCCTCCCAACCTTGCACCTGTGCTATGTGCTCTGGGTGGACAAGAGCCCTGTCCTGGGGTGACCCTGAGGCCAGAGCTGCCCGGGTTTGCTGCGTGACCCACGTGTGTTGAGGGGGCTGGCTGGGTACTGAGAGCTGCAGGCTCCCGGAACCAGGAGAGACACAGGGCGCTGGCATCAGCAGTGGCCGTGTGGTCCCATCCTCAGGAGGCATGTCACCGGCAGGCAGCAAAGGCCGTCTGCCTCCGTGCCTGGTCCCTGCCGCTGTCCGCTCCGCAGCGCCCCCTCCCACCGTGCTCAGTGCCCGCTCCGGGCCCTCCCTCTCCCACCTGGGTGTGCTTCGCTCCTCTCACAAAGCCCTGCCCTCCGATCGCGGCCTGCCCTTCAGCCCTCCTGGTCACAGCCTGTGTGGGCCCGCAGGGCAGGCTCACAGTGGCCCTGCTGGCTGCGGCCCGGGCAGGCTTCTTCTGACCTCACTCACGTAGCAGATGGGGCCGGAGGCGCGGGCCCCGCGGGGCCAGGTCACGTGGCTGTGCACGGCGTGAGGGCGGGGCCGGGCGTCCGTGCTCACGTCCCCCTGCCGCCCTGCAGATCCCCAGCCTCAGCCACAGCGTCATCTCCCAGACCAGCTTCCGGGCCGAGTACAAGGCGACAGGCGGCCCCGCGGTGTTCCAGAAGCCAGCCAAGTTCCAGGTGGACATCACCTACACCGAGGGCGGCGCGGCGCACAAGGAGAGCGGCGTCTACTCTGTCACCTTCACGCTTCTGTCAGGTGAGCTGTGGGCCGAGGGCGTGCGCTCCGGGCCGCCCTGCCCCGTGTAACCCCCCGTCTCCCCCAGGCCCCAGCCGCCGCTTCAAGAGGGTGGTGGAGACCATCCAGGCCCAGCTGCTGAGCACGCATGACCAGCCCGTGGCCCAGCACTTACCAGGTGAGGCGGGGCTCAGCGTGGGCAGCCCTGTGGCCCACTCCCCACCCAGCTGGGCCGCGCCCCCAGGGAGCAGGGCCTCGCAGCTGGCGGGCCGGCCCGCCTCTGCACCCCAGGGAGGTAGGGCCCAGCACCCCTCACTGAAAGGCGCCTCTTGTCCACTGTAGAACCCCCCCCACCAGCGCCAGGACTAAGCTGGGGTACTGGGCTTAAAGGCCAGAAGGTGGCCACCAGCTACGAGAGTAGCCTCTGACACCAGCAGGTAAGGTGTCCGGCCCCGTCGCTGGGGCAGGGAGGGGGCTGTGCTCAGGTCCTCTAGCAAGAGCCCGCGGGCCCTAAGAGGGGCACCCTATGCCCACTCACGTGGCCGGTGGCCAGCTCCCGGCCCTGGACAGGCCACGCTGGACCAGGACCCAGGCCGAGTAGCTGGACACAGGGCAGCCTGGCCCCAGGCCAGCAAGAGCCGGCTCTGGGAGGGCAGTGACCGAGGTCCTGCCGGGAGCCCTGACACTCTGGGGGCTCCCTCACAGCTCCTTACGAAGGTGGGGACCCTGGTGTCCACACCAGCTGACACATGGTGGGGCTGCCTGCCGTCCACCCTCGCCAGGAACGGGCCTGCAACTTTCAGGCCTTAAGCAGACAGGGGGCCTGAGGTCCCAGGCAAAACAGGGGCTCCCCAGCTGGGCCCAGAGAAGCCACACAGACAAAGGGGGTGCCCCAGCCTGGAGGCGCTGGGGGCCCGGGAGCCCAGGGGTCACGCTGCTCGGTGTCTGGTGGGGAGGGGGCAGCGCTGGTGGGTGTGGGAGAGCCCGTGCCGGGCACCTGCATGAGTCACCGTCAGTTAGCAAGGGCGTGCAGTGCGCATCTGCACGGCAGTCAGGCGCGGGGTTGCCGTGAGGCCTGTGTTGGGGTTTGGGGTCTGGGAGCACGGCGTCCAGCCCAAGTCCTGCCTGTCTCAGTGCCCTGCGGCTGGCTGGGGCCTCTGTGCGCCCTTTCCCAAGCCTGTTGGGTCACCTTCTGTGCTTCCATGTGGGGTCCTGAAGTCCAGACCGGCCCACCCGTCCACCTGCCCCTACCATCCTCATTCCATCATGTGTCTCACCACCCTCCCCCCCCCCCCCAACATGTACCTCATCACCCCACTGGTGAGTCGGGGGTGCACTACCCGCCTCTCCTGGTGCCGGGAGCCAGGCTGCTGCGGGATCAGGGAGCAGGTGGGTCCAGGGTCCCCGGTGCCTGAGCCTTCAAGGCCTCCATCTCAGAGCAGGGCGTTGCTGACTGGGAAACTGAGGCTGGGGGAGGCCAGAGCTTGTCTCTTTGCTGGGGAGGCAAGCAAAGACAGGCCTGGTGTGCTGCCCAGAGGGTGCCTGTGCCTGCAGCCACCCCAAAGCAGGGGCCCTTGTTGGCACTGACCTGTTCAGTGCTGTGCCCAAATCCATGTCTCTGGAGACTCCTGGGTGCCGACTCTGGGCCCCAGACCCGTGTCCCCTGCCCTCCTTCAGGGAGCCCTGTACCTGGGGAGCCCAGGGACCCAAACTGGGAGCCCATCCCATCCCCTGGTCCCATCTGCAGGCCTCTCCTATGGGTTTCCCTGTGCTTTAGCCTTTCCCAGCACCCTTCCTCCCACACCAGGTGCTCTTGTCCAGTGAGCTCAGTCCCAGAGCCACCATAGGAGGTGGGAGGACGTTGGGGCCTCAGGCACCACAGCAAGAGACCTGGTGGCCATCCTTCAGGGCCCCCAGCCCAGCCGAGGGAGGGCAGGCCGAGAGGATGCATCCTGTTCTGCAGGGCCTTAGTGAGAGCCTTGGGGAGCAGCCCCCACCCCAGCCCTCTCTGTCTGTTCCCAGGTCCAGCAGCAGGTAGGGGAGGGGCAAAGATGGGGTGTTGCAGAGAGGCAGGGTGAGGACAGGTGGTGGCCAGTGCAGATTGTGGCCAGAACCCTGGACTTCTCAGCTCCAGAGCATGTCTCCTGAGCCCAGGGCAGGACAGAGAGGAGGGAGGACCACACAGGCCCAGGGCTCCCAGCGGCAGGGCCATATCCTGTCCTCAGGCTTTGGTTTACTGCCCAGGAGGCGGTGGCCCCCATCAGTTCCTGCAATCTGAGCCCCGCCCACACAGGCCCCACCCTCTTCCAAGCCCCGCCCACTCAGGCCACACCCTCTTCCGAGCCCTTCCCACCCAAAGGCTCCACCCTCTTCCGAGCCCCTCCCACTCCAGGCTCCACCTTACTCCAGGCTCCACTCCCTGCCGAGCCCTGGCTCTGGGCTCCTCTCTCTGCTCCGAGTCCCACGCCCCAGGCCCCACCCTTTGTTGAGCTTCACCGGACTCCAGGCTCCACCCTCCTCTGAGCCCCAGTGCACTCCAGCCTCCGCTCCCTGCCCCACTCCTGGCCCTGAGCCCCTGCTCCAGGCTCCACCCCTCCTGAGCCCCGCCTCACCCTGGGCTCCGCCCCCTCCCTGAGGGCCTGGCCAGGCGGCAGTGCCCAGCTGAGGTCCTAGAGGTCCTAGCGGGAAGCCTTTTTCACACGTCTCCCTCCCTCTCTCCATTCTGTGCTCCAGACACCACTAACTGTATGGAAATGATGACGGGGAGGCTTTCCAAATGTGGTAAGAACCCCTCATGGTCACCTGGGTCCCCCCAGCCTATCACCCCCCACCTGCAACTTGCTCCCAGCTGGGTACTGCCCCTGCCGCCCCTGGGGCTGTCCTGGGGTCCCAGTGTAGCTCGGGGCCCAGACACATACGCGGCACCCAGCACAGGCTCCCCCACACGTCCAGCCACCTGCCTCTGCCAGGAGCGCCCTGTCACTTACCCACCAGTGTGGGCACAGGCCTGGCCCTAGGATCAGGGCAGGCCAGGGAGGGACCCCCAATGCTCAGAGCAGGCCAGTAAGGGTCACGTGTGTGGGCTCCGGCCTGGGGTTATGGGGGATTCCGGTCCAGGAGCAGGAAGATGGCATCAGGCCCTCTGTCCTCTGGAGGGGGCGGGCACGTTCCTGTGGAGGCCACACCGGCACACTCCTCCCCACTGTGCCTGGCAGGGACAGGAGGGAACCCCACGTGCTTGGAGCTCAGGTGGCGGTCAGGGTTAGGAAACAGTTGGTCATACTCCTGCCCCTTCCTCCTGGCCTCAGGACATTCCCCACTCTGGCTGCTGCCCCCAGCCCTCCCACACCCACGCTCTCCATGCCTGTCCACCCATCCATCCATCTGTCTGTCTGCTGCTGACCTCTGTGTCCACACCGTGTGGCCTGGGCTGGCCCAGGGAGGGGTGTGGTGGGCGTGCTGGCTCCAGCCTCCGCAGGCCAGAGTGGACTCCCCCCTGGCCTTGTTCGGAGTCAGCTGCCCGCCCAGGGTCCGGCTCGTTCCCCGGGGCTCGGGGCAGCCCAGTCTTCACGCCTCTGTCTTCAGAGCTGGGTGGGCGGGGCTGGCCAGCAGGGCCGCGAGGGGAGGCGGGGACTGGTGTCCAGTTCAGTGCATGGCTGAGGTGGCGGGGAAGGCCGCGCCTGGGGAGGGAGGGGTGAGGGCGGAGAGCTGTCCCTCGGCCCCGGGTTCTCAGGACCCGCCCCACAGCTCAGCGGCCAGGCGGCCGCAGCGTGCTGTCCCCACCGCGCCAGCCAGTCCTGCCAGCCCCCGGCGCCCCTGCCGGCCGCCTGCCCGCCCTGCTTGCTGCCGCTCGTCCCAGCGCCCTACGCCCGTCTCCGAGTCCATCTCGCTGGGTGTTTCTCTCCCGCGTCAAGGCCCTCTGGTTCATTCGTTTGTTTGTTCTCTTTCTCTCCTTCCCTCCCTTCCTCTTTCTCCCCCTTTTTTCTTTTTTCTTTTCTTTCTTTTTTTCTTTTGTCTTCTGTTCTGTGTACCCAGGCAGCCCATTGAGTAACTTCTTTGACGTAATTAAACAACTTTTTTCAGACGAGAAGAACGGGCAGGCGGCCCAGGCCCCCAGCACGCCCGCCAAGCGGAGTGCCCACAGCCCACTCGGCGACTCGGCCGCTGGCCCTGGCCCTGGAGGGGACGCCGAGTACCCAACGGGCAAGGACACGGCCCAGACGGGGCCGCCCGCCGCCCGCCGCGAGCAGCCTTAGACACATAGCCCCTCCCCCAGCACGGCCTTCACAGTGGCCACCAAGGCCACCTCGCCACCCGCCCGCCGCCCGCCCCGTGTGGACCCATCTAGACTGTCGTGAAGCCGGGGAGGAGAGGGAAGGGGGCGCCGGGGCCACCGCCCGCGGCTGGACGCTCCGTGCCCGCTTTCTTTCTCTCGTGGTCTGTCTCTGCCTGTCTCTGACAACGTCACTGTTTCCACTCTGATACCAGGAATTATCCCGAAAAGTTAACATGTCACCTCCACGAGGCCATCCTCTGGGCCCGGCGCCGGACACCGGCCGACGGAAGGCAGCTGCTGTGGACCTGCCCTCTGCTCTCCTCCTGCAGCCCGCCCACCTGCTGGCTCCGCCCACCCGCCCGTGCGCCCGGGAGGCGGCGCCGCCGGGTACCCGCCCCGCATGGCCACCCGAGGGGGACCGGCTCCGAGGGGAAGCCGCCTCCGGCCCCGCCGACCGGACTCGCCACGACCCCGGAGCCCTCGGCCGGTGCAGCCCTCCCAGGCCGGCCTCCAGGGCGGGCCCGTGGCGGGCGAAGGAGCCTCTCCTCGGCCGCCGCCTCCGACGGCTCGGCGGCCGCTGGCTCGCACGCCTCCTCCGCAGCTCAGGGCGGCGCGGAGCGCTCCGGGGCCTGGCATCTGGCCCCGCCGAGGTGGACCTGGACCTGCAGGCAGCCGGCCGCCCCGAGCTGGCCGCGGAGATCAGTATTATTTATTTGCGGTTTTAACTTATTTTCTTCACTTCTCTGTTCAGGGAAGGGGCAGCAGCAGCGTCCTGCCGTCTGTCTGTCTGTCTCGGGCAGGGGGGGCGGTCTGGGGCCCAGGGGCCCCGAGGCGGAGCCGTCGGGGGGGGGGGCAGGCTGGTGGACGCAGCACCGGCAAGCTACTGTAAACTTTAAAGAATTCCTGCAAGATATTTTTATAAACTTTTTTTTCTTGGTTGTTTTTGGAAAAGGGGGTGGGGGTGGGGGGAGCCGCTGGGGCAGGGTAGGTTTTGTGTTCGCTCTTGCTCTTGGTTCTTTACACACACACACACACACACACACACACACGCACACATGCGCGCGCACACACGCGCGCGCGCACACACACGCAGAACAGCGCAGTCCTCTCTGCCCCGGGTTCTGTCCCCTTACTGTGCAGAAGCACCTCCAGCCCTGGGGGGGCGCCGGGGGCGGCTGTGCCTCCTAGTGGGCCGCCGCCGCCCAGGGTCCCTCCGACAGGTCCGCAGCGGGGACCGACTTGTTTTGTGTCTCAGAGCGGGGGTAGGAGGAAGACCCTGAGCTGGCCGCCACCCACTCACAGGACGGCAGGGGAACCGCAGGGTTTTTGTGTGTTTTTTTGTTTCTTTTTGGTTGTTTTTTTTTTTTTTTTTTTTTTTTTT
>PVJL010017241.1:0-18764 GCA_004026885.1 Lyroderma lyra
CCCGCCAGGACTGACGTCTGCAACCGAAGCTCTCCCACAGGTGCGGGGGCAGGGTGGTGCTGGGCCTGCGCGGGTCTGTGTGCCTGGTGTGCTAGTGACACCTAACAGTCTGCTCTTCTGGGTAATCCCGGAAAGAAACGACGTTACAATGTTGCCTCAGGTAAGACAGAGGCTGGAAGTGTGACCCGCTTGATACAATGTGCCCGCGGCGGACTACACCACGGCGTGGGGCGGGAGGAGTGAGATGACTGATAGACGAGAGGAGTGAGATGATTGGTTGCAATGAGGAGTGAGATGATTGGTTGACGTGAGGAGTGAGATGATTGGTCGACGTGAGGAGTGAGATGATTGGTTGACGTGCTCACGGGAGTGGACTTCCCGCTGCCTGGCCCTTTAGACCAGCGGTTCTCAATCTGTGGGTCGCGAGCCCTTTGGGGGTTGAATGACCCTTGCACAGGGGTCGCCTAAGACCACGGAAAACACGTATCAGATAGTTACGTGACGATGCATAACAGCAGCGACATGACAGTTAGGAAGTAGCAACGACGGTAATTTATGGGGGTCACCCCGACCCGAGGAGCCGTGTTAAAGGGCCGCGGCGTGAGGCGGGCTGAGAGCCGCTGTGGAGTCCATCCCCTGGCAGCGGGCTGCTCACAGGCGCAGAGCCGGGTCGAGTTCGTCAACATCTCAGACGCAAATAACAGCAGATTCCCAATTAGGGGGCTGCCCTCCCTTCAGAAGCAGAGCGCGGTGAGCAGTTCAAAAGCATTCGGGATCTAGAGGTTTAGTCTGTCTCCCCACAAGCAGTAAGTTGACAGCTTTGACGAACAATTTTCAGACGGGACGGGGACGCAGGGACAAGTCGTACGACGCGGGCTTTTGTCCAGGATACTCCTCTGTCATTGCTGCGTTTCCGAAATGTTGCCATTACAGAGCCATGTAGAATACACGCGCACTGGGCACCAGGAGGAGAACACGGTCACCGGGAAAAATAGCAGCGACCTTCAGGCTTTGCGATCGTACCGCTGTTGGGAGACTCCCTCTGCTTGTCAGTTAGGATTAGGTCCGTATTGATTAATTACGAGAGCGGCACAAGTATTAGGAATGTTATCCGATCCAACCTGGACTGACGTGCATTTATTTAATAAATATGTCAATGGGCTGTGTGTTCCCAGCACTATTTCAAAGCGAATGTACTTGAAATTTCTGAGCTATTAACTAAAGCGCTTCCTCGTTTCTATCCTTCGTGAGAAACCCGACAGTCCTAGACACGACGTGCGCACAAGGGACCTCTGGAAGACTGGGCAGCCAGGAGTAGGTTTTCGGTGAGTGTCCTTAAGCAACCCACAGGACCGGCGCTGGTGGCCCTGCGGGACTGGTGCTGGTGACCTGTGGGGTTGGCAGTGGTGACCTGTAGCATCAGCGCAAGTGACCTGCAGGACCAGCGCTGGTGACCCTGCGGGACCGGCACTGGTGACCCTACAGGACCGGTGCTGGCGACCCTGCAGGACCAGTGGTGCTGACCCTGTGGGACCGGCACTGGTGACCTGAAAGAACTAGTCAGGTGATGCTTCGCAGATGTTCGCCGGGTAAAATGAGGTGACGTGTGAGCAAACTCACAGCTGGCACGCTGGCTGACTGCAGGGGCCCCGAGAACCAGCGGGCGGCTGTGGTCAGGTCCCTAGAGTTCGGGGTTCACTCCTCTGCAGAAATACAGCAAGAGAAGCGAGTTCTTCTGGTGGAGCCACCCCCCGCCCCCCCCGTCAGCGCTGCGCCTGCGCCTGATGGGCCGGGACCCCTGTCCCCCGGGGCTCGGGGCTGAAGCGCCTGATGGGCCGGGACCCCTGTCCCCCGGGGCTCGGGGCTGAAGCGCCTGATGGGCCGGGACCCCTGTCCCCCGGGGCTCGGGGCTGAAGCGCCTGATGGGCCGGGACCCCTGTCCCCCGGGGCTCGGGGCTGAACAGCCTGGGGGGGAAGCCTGTGAGAAACTGCACAGTCTCAGGCAGAAAGATGGGAGTTTCGGGGCGGGGGGCTGCATCTGCAGCTGTCACGTCAGTTCGGGCAACACCCCACTGCCCAGAGCTGCACCCCTCTTACTGGGGCGTCAGCAGCCCCCAGCCCTGCAGCCCCGAGACCACGGCCCGGGCACCCCTCGCGGCTGTGCGGGCTGTGGAGCGGTCTGCCCGGGCAGGTGGGCAGCTGTGGCTGTGGTTATGGGGGGCGGGGGGCACTAGCCCCTCAGGCCCGACGGCCCGGGTTCCAGGCGCAGGCGGCCCCGTGAGAGCTGTGGGACCGTGGACACACCTCTTAGTGTGTGTCGTTTCCGTGTAAACGGGAAGAATGGCGGCAGCTTCATCGTGGGGTCCCTGGCACGAAATAACACAGGTAAAGCTGGAACACGACCTGCCCCACGGCCAGGACGCGGCCCCGGACCCCTGACCCCTGACCCCTGACCCCTGACTGCGCCTGCCCGGAGCTGAGCCGTCTTCCGGCATCTGACGACCTCTCGTGCCGTTTTACCCCGAGGAGCGGGCTGTAACCCAGGACCCTGAACTCGAGTCTCAGATACCCACCGGCCGGCAGGCACCTGCTCGGGGCTGGGCGGTGACGGGGCTGGCGAGGCCACCGGGCAGCTTCCGGGGGCTGTCGCGGACACGGCTCCTGGCCCTGCAGGTGGAGTCACCAGCTCGATCGTGCGTGCCCGTCGGAGGCTCCTTCCAGTACAGCAGGGACCTCCGGATCGAGGCGCCCTCCGCTGCGGTGTCCATCACCGGTCAGCCAGAGAGTGACCAGCGTTGGCCACGGCGGCTGCAAAGGGCCGCTGTCACAGAGCCCCTGCCTCCGGGCAGCACCCGAGTGCGTCCCACACGAAGCAGCCAGGTGGACACCGCGGCCCGGCCTTGCCCGCCGGGCGGAGGGTCACGGGGCTCCGGACAGCCAGCGGGCTCTCCGGGTCCATCACGCGTGTGAGCACGCACCTTTAATGTGACTAAGTGACGTCCGGCACGTGTCCTAAGAGCTGCTGTCGCGTCCCCCCCCCACCTGCCTGTCTTTCCGGCAGTTGACGGGGTAACACACGTGTCCTGAAATCCCTGACCTCGCGCCAGGCTGACCAGACGCCCCGGGTCAAAGGCCGGCGCAGCCCCACCCCCGACGGCACTCAGGGTCCGCCCCCCGACGCCTGGCACGACCGGTGACACGAGGCTGACCGTAGGCCCAAGGAAGCGACGTCAGGACCGAAGAGCGCGTGCACCGCCGTGCCCACGGCAGCCCGAGTCACAGGGGCCGAGGTGGGGACACGACCCACGTGCCCCTGTGCGGAGGGCGGACAGAGACAACGTACGCGCGGGGGACAGTGCGTGTCCTCAGAGAAAGGAGGGGACCCCGTGGGACGGGGCGGCGTGCACGAGCCGGAGGGGGCTGCGCAGAGTGCAGGGGCCCAGGCACAGGGGTGACCGCGATGTGCGCGCTCTGCAGACGCGGAACCCCGGAGACGGGGCGCCGAGGCTCCTCACGGGGAATCCGGGACGAGCGTCAGCCTTTCCGCACGCGAACGCCCCCTTCTCCGCAGCGGGACGCCCGTCGGCAGCCGGTGCCGGGCACTGTGCGGGGGACGCCGGCCCCGGGAGAAGGAAACGGAGGCCTGACGGGGCCATCTCTCAGCTGACTTCCCCGGGAGGTGAAACGGTTCGGTCCGGGGATCCGGGGAGCGGTGACGGATGGGCCCTGTACACCCCGCGCTTTTCCTGTGTGATTTGTGGCAGCTCTTGCACATCACTTCCAAACGGTCCCCAAATACATCACAGTGCCCCTCCGGGAGGAACAGGCCTCGGTGCCCGAGAGGGCGCGGGCGATGGCGCGGGCGGCTCGCTGACGCCCTCGGGGCGGGCAGCCGGCCCCCGCGCTTAAGGCCAACGGCGTCGGCCTGCCCTGGCGGCCCCAGGCGACCCTGGGATCTGCGAGCACCCACGGGCGACCCTGCACTCATCTTAACTTCCGTGAGAAGCTGCCAGGGAAGCAGGAATGGCGCCCGCATTCTGCCCGCACCCCGAAGCCTGCGTGCCACCGATCCAGCCTGTGACCTGCACGGAGCTCCTCACGCGCGTAGCGACAGAACCCGCAGGGGTCCCGAGCGCACATGGCCGCACCGGTGCTGCATGAGGACATTTGTCAGGACAACGCCACCCGGAGCCGCTGTGGACGCCGGGGCCGAGCACGCGCGTCACGAAGCACACGGGGCGTTCCGTGTTTGCGGGGCGAACGGGGGCCGCTCTGCCCGCGCTCCTGCCGCCCGCCGGCCCGGCGCCCTTTCAGGGGCTGCTTCGAGCCTTGACCCGAACGCCCCCTCAGTCCAGAGCAAGTGCCAGGGCCCGCGCCCTGCGGCCACCTACCCTCCCTGCAGCGGGCCCAGGCCCTGCGGCTTCCCGTGACGTTCTTGGTACGACAATGGCGTTTGGAGTCCGGGAGCACCGTGCACGAGGAACCCGTGGACTGCAGCTAAATTACATGGTGCCTTTCGAGGGACAACTTACCCCCCACCTGTAGGAGAAATTTCTGCCCATTTGGTCACCGACTGCAACCTGGCTTCCTTGGTCGACACGGGTCACGTCTGGGACAAAGTTTGTTCCATCGGGAAAACCTTTGAACTAAGTCACCTTTAAGGCTTTTCCCACGACACTTCCCTTGAGGGCTAAGTAAGTGACACTAAGACCCCCCGTCCTTACCCCGGGGACACGAGTTTTGAAGTTGGAGGCGGACACGTCACCTCAGAGCCTGTCCCTGACACGTCCGGGGCGTCATGCCTAAGTGCCTCCTGCAAATAACGTCCAGAATCAGATGAAGCGAGAAGCCCCCGGGGGTGCGGGGGGGACAGCGCGGTCAGCCACGGTCAGCTGAGCCCCGGAGACGAGCAGGGCCTCGGGCCGCGTGGTGTCAGAAGCGGCTCGCGGGCCCCCAAAGCCCGGCGTGCAAACACGTCACAGAACTCAAAAGAAAAGGGGGCGCAGGCGGGGCCCCGCGTTCCGGAGGCACGTGGAGCGTCTGAGGGTCACGGCCGCTTAGAGTGACAACTACAAACCACGAACGCCCAACTTCCACGGATGGATTTATAGCCGGCCGGCTGCTGGGGCCGCGGTGCCCGGTGAGCAACGCCAGCAGCGATGACCAGCATCACGGTGTCACCGAAGCGTTGGCAGACGATCGGAGCTTGAGGAGAGATGGAAAGGTGGCCTGGAATGTGGGCACACGTGTCCCCAGCGCGCACGCACACACGCGGAGGCAGTGCCGGCGCAGGTGGCGGCCGGTGCCGTGTCCACAGGACAGCACACACGCGCGCACGTGTCCCTGCTCCCCCAGCGGGGGGCCGAGAGGTGGCGCCCCGACCTTGGCCTCTGACCCCGTCTCCGGTAGAAGGACCCGGCTCCCGGGAGCGATGGCCGAGCCTCAGACGGGGGCGGGAAGCACAGGAGGGGGGCCTGGGGCACCCGGACAGAGTGAGGACGCGCGTGTGTCCCATCCAGGGGGGCCACCTTGGAACCACCTGAGCAGCAAAACCGAGTCGTGTTGGGTTATTGCCCCGAGACCACACATCCGCGAGTCCACCCAGATGCAAGTGCCCAGCTGAAGAAATAGCCGGACAGGACGCAAGAGTCTCCCAGATCTGTCACCCCCACACTGAAACGCGGGGCGTCTGGGACAGTGTCCCCACGCGGCCGTCTGTGTGGCGGGCAGGCGCGTCCCCAGGAGGGGGCGCGGGGGGCGGATTTGCGGCCGATACACCTGGGCCCCAGGGGGACGGGGGACGTCCCGGGGGAGGCGTGGCCCGCAGGCGCCGAGGCCCAAACGCTGCTGACACCCCCGTCCTTGCGAACCGCCCCGAAGCCCGCGGAGGGCTGCTCTACGGCGCACGCACGCCCGGCGCGGGGCTCCCGGTCCGAAACGGAGTCTCTGGGCCCCGCGGAGTCGGCCCCTAACCCCGAGGGCGGTGGTGGCCCCGCCACGCCTGCCCCCCGACTCAGCCCTGCGACTCGGCCCCGCGTCCGGCCTGCGTGCCCGCACTGGCCTCCCCCGGGCGGCGGCGCCCTTCGGGTCTCAGCGTTGGGACGGGCGTAGCGCCCCGGGTGGGGGTTCCGCCAGGGGAGTCAGCAGGAGTTCCCACAGACAGGAAGTGGGGGGCTCAGGACACCCCCACTTTCTCCAGCTCCCGGAGCACAGATGGAGGCGGTGCAGGGGGGCTCGGGGGGCTCGGGGGCACCGTCCCGCCGGGATAACGAGAAACGACCTCGTGTGAGCCCACGCCGGGTCCTCGGGCTGTAAGGCCGGCAGTCAGACACCCATGGGGACGGGCCATGTGACACCACGCCGGGGGCCGTGACACTGTCCTGGGGGCGTGTGACACCACGCCAGGGGCCGTGTGACACTGTGCCGGGGGCATGTGACACTATGCCGGGGTCCGTGTGACCCTGAGCCAGGGACTGTGTGACACTGTGCTGGGGGCGTGTGACACTGTGCTGGGGCTGTGTGACATTGTGCTGGGGGCGTGTGACCCTGTGATCAACCTTGGGTCCCGTCGGTGACGCGGAAGGGGCACTACCTCACCGATTCTTGAACAGACGTGACGTGGCTACGCCGACCTGAGCGCGGTGGCCCTGCCCACATGTCCCCACGGTGGCCCTGCCCACATGTCCCCGCGTCTGCGGGTCGTGTCCCATGAAGTCCCGCGGGGCATGGGGCCCGGTGCTGCACCTCCATCCCCACTGTGTCCCAGGGGAACCTGAGCGTCTGGGGACTCGGGTGTCCACGGGGGGTCTGGGAACCCGGCCCCCTCAGATCCCGGGGGGCAGCTAAGTTTTAGGGGCGTCGGAAGTTACGTGCGCCTGCCCCCCAGTAATCCAGGGTCAGCTGCAGGGAGCAGGCTGAAGCCCCCTCTCAGCGGAGCTGCAGGAACTGGGGACCAGGCCGCGCCCCCCACCCGCACGCATTTGCTCGTTTGTGTTAAGGTGGGAAAGGTGCTTCTTGCCCTCCCCTCCTCTCCTAAACCGTGCGACACAATGTCCCCTGCCCCGATGTCCCCTATCCCGATGTCCCCTGCCCCGATGGGGACAGTCACACTGGCACCATGCCCTGTCCCCACGTCACAGCTGTGCCACTGGGGACACGGCCTGCCTGTGTGAGGCCCGGTGGCTCCAGACGAGCTGGTGGGGACGGTGGGGCTGGCTGGGGACACACACCTGCTCCAGGTCCTCTGGCCGGGTCCTCACTGGGGGGACGGTGTCTGCCCGTCAGACGTGTGCCGTGAGCTGGGTGGGGTGCCGGGGGGGGGCACTGTCATTTAGGCCAGTCTCTCTCTCTCTCTCTCTCTCTCTCTCCTCACTTGGAGGCTGCAGAAGTCTGTGCAAAAGGTAAAAGGCCCCGGGGACCCTGAGCACCTGGTGACACAAATGCCCCCAGCACAGTGCTGGCAGCACGGAAGGCCACGGTCACTCTCCACCTCACTGGACGGTCCGTGCAGAGCGGTGTCGCCGGGCAGGGTGCAGGCGTTTGCACAGGAAAATCGAGTTCCCTCCCGAATGGCTTTGGGACTAAAGAACAGTCATGGCCAAGCGTGCGACGTCGGACACGGCCTTGTATCTCTGTCACCGTTGTCCTCCTCCCTCCACAGGACGTCCAGACGGGGTGTCTGCCACAGCGGGGAGCCCCCGGTGGCCCAGAGGACTCTGTCAGCCTCCCGGAGGGTCACCTACCTGCCGTCACGGGGTGCAGAGAAGCAGACAGACGAGACGGGGCACCGGGCACAGCCGGCAGGCGGGGGTCCCACCCCCTGTGCAGCCGGGAGCCCACGAGGGTGGACGACAAAGTCCGCAAACTCGTCCTCGGAAACGTGCTGCACACCTCACTGCTGAGTGTCACCGCGGCCACCTGCGAAGTCCCCCCGTGGGGATCTGTGCGCCGATGCCAGCGCCCGGTCCACCCTTCAGAGCGGTTCTGAGACTCTTTTCTGGACGGGCCACCAGAGCCGTCTTCAGACCCAGAACCTGACAATTAAGTTCGCGAACTCGCCCCCGTGCACTTGCGTTGGTGGCACCGGACACACTCAGTGACCTGTCATGACCTTGAGGACAGCGCTGACGGCCATTCCAGAGAAAGAGTCCCGAAGCTGCTCCGAAGGGTGGACCGGGCGCTGGCGTCGGCGCACAGCTCCCCGCGGGGGGGACTTCGCAGGTGGCCGCGGTGACGCTCAGCAGTGAGGGCTGCGGCACTTCTGGGACGCGTTCGGGAACCTGCTTGTCCGACAGCGTAAAACGAGGTCGAAGCGAAAACTCTTCCGCTCGGGATCTGCGCTGGGAGCGAGAGGCCCCACGGCTGCCCTAAGCGCGTCCCTCGTCCCTCGTAGCTGGCGGCAGACGCGGCCTGATTCTCCGGTGACTGAGTCACGCCGTGAGTCGCAGGCGTCTCCCCTGCAGACGGCTTCAGTGGAAAGTAGGACGCGGATGGGGACAGGGGACTAAAATAGACGAGGGGCGTTGGGAGGCGGGGGAGCGCCTGTGCCACCCCGCTGAGCGGAGCCGTCCACAGCGAGGGGCGCAGGCGTGTGCACCCCTCCTGGCTTCCTGCAGCGCCCGGTTTGGGGGGCCGGGCCCCAACAGCAGCGCCCTTCAGACACAGGGCCGGGGGACGGGGCGGGGATGGGACCGGGTCCCACAGAGCCCGCTGGCCACAAAGGGGATCCACGCAGGCCCCGGGGGCCCGGCCAGCAGGAAGGCGCCAGCACCCAGAAGGGCTCACGGCGCTGGGACAGCCAGCGTGTCCCCAGGAGGCCCGACCAGCGGGAGGTGCAGATCCAATAAGCAGGAGAGAGAAGGGGGGCCCACAGGACCCCAGCTGGCCCTTCCAAGGGATCCAGCTTGATTTTCCTTTGAGCCGAAGGCCACCAGGCACAGCCCCGTGCCGAACAAGTGGCTCCCCTCCCCATTCGGGGGGACAGCCCACGTGGGCACCCCCGGGGCACGTGCAGGGGGACGGCTAAGGGACAGGCCGGACGGGGTAGGAGGCTGAGTGTCTCCTGGGGGGTTGAGGAAGCAGGACTCAGCTCAGGACGCCGCCGGGGTGTCGTCATGCCCGTTTCAGACACGAGGAGATTGGGACACAGAGCGACGGGCCCCTTTGCGAAGGCCACCGGCGGTGACAGTGCCGCAGGACGCAGCTTCCCGGAGCCCTGTGCCCGGCCCCCGCACTGAGGAGACGCCTGCTTCTACCCCCCTTGCGGGTGCATCCGGGCTTTTCTCTCTAAGGGACAAACCGGAGCTTACGTGGCACCGCGGCTGCAGCGAAGCAGGGACTGTGCCTGTTCCCCGCAGACGACGCCCGTTGTCCCCCGCCATTGCTGGGCAGGCGGCTTTCCTAGGTCCGACGTGAGGGCCACCTGTGGCCTCCCGGCGTCCTTGTCTGCCCGGGAATGAGCGTGGTCTCCCTGACGGTCCAGCCTCACGTGACCGGTCACACGCCGGTGTCACCCTACCCCAGAAAACACGTTCCGGTCTGCGAGGGCAAGTCCCCTCGGCACCGGGGACATCGGCGCCGGGGACATCAACGCCGCTCCGTCTGGTCAGCCGCTCGCCGTGAAAACCCGCCGACCCGTCCGGGCACTCGGGCGGGGACGCACGTCCAGGTTATTAGCAGAGGGACGGCGTCTGCAGTCGGGTCAGCAATCCCTCCCCCCTTCGTCTGAGCTTGTACCTTTCCGTAAGGATTTACAGACGGCGTTTGGGGACGGTCACTCCCGGAACCTACGTGTGGTGGCGGGGACAAAGCCATGGGCCTCGTTCTGCCTTCTGTGTCTCACGTGTGGCATTTACAAAGCAGTGGGTTGTGTGCCTGCGTGTGTGTCTGTGTGTGTGCGTGTGGGTGGTGTCTCTGTGTGTGTGTATCTGCATGTCTGTGTACCTGCATGTGTGTGTGTGTGCACGTGTGTGTGCGCGTGTGTGCGTGTGTGTGCGTGTGTGTGTGTCTCTGTGTGTGTGTGTCTGTGTGCATGTGTGTGTGTTTGTGTGTGTCTGTGTGTGTGTGTCTGCACGTCTGTGTGTATCTGCATGTCTATGTGTCTATGGGCGTGTGTGTGGTGTCTGTGTGTGTGTGACGTCACCTGTCCCGGGTCCGGACCCACGTGCCTCCCACCCTGGGCCTGCACGTCTTCAATGGCCCCTGCAGGCTCCTTGGAGCCAAGAAGGAAAACTCACCGAAAAGGACCCAAACGCCTGTCGTCAGACATGCTGGTTTATTGTCTCCCGAGTTAAACACGCACGGCCCCAGGGCGCATCCCACCGATGCTGTCACACGATGGGGACACACAGGTCTGTGTGACGGTTTAATTAACTGTTTACACGGACACATCGACTGTAAGGGAGCGTACGAGCCAGTGTCACTGAAAGCGGTCACCGCGGACGTCGGTTCAGGAGACGTGTGGCGTCCCGCCGCCCGTCACTGCTGACCGAGCCGCCACTGGAGACGGCGTTTGTCCGGTGAGACCCAAACGTGACTCCCTGGGTAGGTGCGGTGCGGGTCTGGAACCGGAACCGCGGGGACAGGAGCCTCTGTGACGTAAGCTCCCTACGTCACGCACCCGTCGAGGCTGGCCGAGACCAGACTGCCGGCCGTGAGACGTGCGTGAGCCCCATGAGGGACCCTCAGGCCCGCCGGGCCACACCTTCCCCTGGTCCTGACCCGTGGGGGCTGAGGCCTCTTCTAGTTTTCCTTCTGGAATTCTGTAACTGCGTCGTTCCCAATTGCATCTGCGATCCAGGAGAGTTTCGTGTGTATGAGGGAGACACACAGCAGAGCAGACTTCTCAGCCCCCCTCACTCCTACAGTAAATCTCTTTGAATGGGAGGGTGATGACATAGATAGGTGACAGACAGAGCGATGTCAGATGATAGATGGACAGATAGATGACAGACAGATGACAGTTGATAGATGATAGATGATAGGTGATAGGTGATATGTGATAGATGATAGAGGGAGACAGACAGACAGACAGACAGCGACCGTGCGGCTCGCTGTGCGGACTCTGACTAGCGCACCCCTCCCCCCGCTGGACCCCGTTTCTCTCTCCCCTTCTCAGTGCCCGCGTCTTTGGGGTCCTGTCTCAGACAGACTTCTCACAGCCCTTGGCTCAGGGTCTGGTTTCCGGGGAGCCCACGGGGACACGTGCCCCTTGTCTTGCCGAACGCCGTTGACCTTTAAATCTTCCGCTTTGTCTGATACTAGCACGGCCCCCGCTTCCCTTTCGAGCAGAAAGACGCAAAAAGAAAACAAGTCGCTTCCAAAATCCGTGTTGTCCAGCTCTGCGGGTTTTCCCGGTGACGTCACGGAGCGAGCGTGGTTTGTGAGACGGACCGCCGCCGCCCCGGGGGGACAGGCCTCGTAGTCGGCGGGCGGCCTCGGGCCGGCTCCCTTTCGTGCCTTTTCTTCCACTTTGCTGACCTCCAGCCTTTTTGTGCCTTTGCAAAATCCGTTTCGATGATGTCGTGAGCGCGATGGGACAAGCCCTCGCGCGCAGAGTGCTGTCGCCCTGTCACATGGCGGAGGGTCTGGGGACCGTGTGCGGTTGGTGCAAATGCAGGCGAGCCGCCCGGAGGGCCGACACGGGCTCACCGGGGCCGAGGCGGCAGGTTGGGTGGTGACAGCCCAGTGTGTCCTTCTGACGGCTCTCGTCCCTGGTGCAATAGGACGGGCATTCCGGACAGCGTGGACCCAAAGCAGCAGGCGAGCAGAATGGAGGTGGGGGTTCCGGGCCCCCGGAGGCCGGCGGCAATGACCTGAGACACGCGTCGTCACAACATCGGGTGCTTTTTTCTAGTGACACCGAGTCCTCGGGTGCAGGTGGGGAAGGGGCTGGAGTGAGGCACCCCCCGGGCCGGGGCCGTCCACCTGCAGGTGACGGCGGGGACACGGAAGCCCAGTCCCGTGAACGAGCTGAGCGGCCGTGCCCGGCGGCGGGCGGTGGTCCCAGCGGGCTTCTGGAATCAACGCTGGGGAGGCGGGTGGGGGAGGCTGTCCCGCTGGGACCCCGGGTGCCGGGCCGCTGGTCACACGTGACTCTGGGGGTGTCTGCGCGGGCGCTTCTGGGAGCAGCAGCAGCGGAGGCGGGAGGACCCCCACCCCACCCCGTCCACCGAGGCCCGAATGGAGGGAAAGGCCGCCCGCCCACACGGAAGAGGACGTTCCCCCGGCCCGACACCGGAGCGGGGACACCGTTTTCTCCCGCCGTCCGACTTGACCGATGCAGCGGCTCTTCCTGGGCCTCCAGCCCCCGCATCTGGCTGGAAACTGCGGCATTGGCCAGCCCTTGACTCAGGCTGCAACTGACCGCCCCCGGGTCTCCTGTCTGCTGACCCACCAGGCAGGTCCCGGGACGAGTGGCCCCCGGCATCGTGCAAGCTGATCGTCATCGTGCTTCTCTCTGCACACACGCATGCACTTTCACACACACGCACACACACCCTATTATAATAGTTCTCTGTACACGTACATGCATATACGCACATGTGCACATGCACCCTATTGTAATAGTTCTCTGTACACGTACATGCATATATGCACACGTGCACACGCACCCAATTATAATAGTTCTCTGTACACGCACATGCATATACGCACATGTGCACAAGCACCCTATTATAATAGTTCTCTGTACACGTACATGCATATACGCACACGTGGACACACACCCTATTATAAGAGTTCTCTCTGCACACACACGTGCATATACAAGCACACACACCCTATTATAATAGTTCTCTGTACACATACATGCATATACGCACATGTGCACATGCACCCTATTGTAATAGTTCTCTGTACACGTACATGCATATACGCACATGTGCACATACACCCTATTGTAATAGTTCTCTGTACACGTACATGCATATACGCACATGTGCACATGCACCCTATTGTAATAGTTCTCTGTACACGTACATGCATATACGCACATGTGCACATGCACCCTATTGTAATAGTTCTCTGTACACGTACATGCATATACGCACATGTGCACATGCACCCTATTGTAATAGTTCTCTGTACACGCACATGCATATACGCACATGTGCACATGTACCCTATTATAATAGTTCTCTGTACACGTACATGCATATACGCACATGTGCACACGCACCCAATTATAATAGTTCTCTGTACACGCACATGCATATACGCACATGTGCACACGCACCCTATTATAATAGTTCTCTGTACACGCACATGCATATACGCACATGTGCACATGCACCCTATTGTAATAGTTCTCTGTACACGTACATGCATATACGCACATGTGCACACACACCCTATTATAATAATTCTCTCTGCACACACACATGCATATACATGCACACACACCTATTATAATAGTTCTCTCTGCGCACGCACATGCATATACACACATGTGCACACACACCCTATTATAATAGTTCTCTCTGTAGACACGCGTGCACCTTCACACATGTGCACACACACCCTATTATAATAGTTCTCTCTGCACATGCATGCACATTCATACACGTGCACACACACCTTATTATAATAGTTCTGCACACGCACATGCATACACACACACACACCCTATTATAATAGTTCTCTCTGCACACGCACATGCACATTCACACACACGCACACACACCCTATTATAATAGTTCTCTCTGCATACGCACATGCACATTCACACACACGCACACACACCCTATTATAATAGTTCTCTGCACACATCCATGCACATTCACACGCATGCACCTTCACACACACACACCCTATTATACTTTCTCTGCACACGCACATGCATATATACACACACACACCCTATTACAATAGTTCTCTACACACACACATGCACCTTCACACACAAGCACACGTACCCTATAATAGTTCTCTCTCCACATATGTACGGTGGGGTGAGGAAGGGTATGTCACTGGAAATGGAAGTTTCCAGAAATGAGAGGCCAGGCTACTGGATAGCGGTGTGTCTCTGTTGAGACTGCTGGGATGGTGGACACGTGTGGAGGCAGCCATGGCAGTGGGCTGGGCACTAACCTTCTCAATGAGCAGGAGTGGGGGACCACAGATGGGGGCAGTGCGGCCGTGTGACTGGTGAGTTGCATGTGGGCAGCAGAGGGTTTGAAGGAGCAAAGGTTCTAGCAGGAGGGGCGATGGGCAGGAAGGACCCTGGAGAAGGAAGTAGGTCGGGGGCCTCTCTGGGCCAACGTGGTATGATCCAGGGGGACACAGTGATCACCAAGGCCAGCCAGGTGTCAGCGACGGGGACAGTCAGAGGAGGGTGACAGGCTGAGAGCGTCTAGGGAGTATCCAGTGGAAGGGGGGGGGGAGACCCCGAGTCAGATTGGAGGTGAACACAGCAGGGGGATTGCGGGACGGCGTGCTGCCCCACGTGTGGGCGGGGGACGCTGGGACCAGCCAGCTCGGGGACAGCCACACACACGATGCGCCGTTCTTCGTGTCCGCGTCCGTCAGAGCCTGTCAGTGGGGCTGTGGTGGCAGGTGGCCGCCGCCTACACAGGCGTTTCCACAAGCGCGGAAATACGTGTCGTCCCCGTGTCTGTCAAAGTCACGACGCTGAGAAACGAGGTTTATACCTAAAACTGCGGTCACGATCCCGCAGAGGGCACCCGTCCCTGGGCTGCCCCCAGGCTGGACGAAGAAGTCCTGGGTCCCCACAGAACACTGCGGCGCACGCGCAGCCCCTGCGCTTCGTCACGCGGACGCCCGTCCCAGCACGGGAGGGACGCCGCCAGGCCGCGCCGTTTGAGCCAGCCCGAGCGGCCCGCCCCACAGAGAAACGGCCCGATTTCGTTATTCCACACAAAGTTCATGGTTCAAAGTCATTCAGACGCCAGTTATGCACCTGTTTGCCTCATTTCTGGTCATTTTATGAAGCGTTAGATTTGCTGTTCTTAGTTTACAACCTATTAAACCTGATAGAATTGAAATACGGGCTCCCTGGGTCATAAATGACCACAAGCTGCTGCTCTCAGACGAGGAAAATGCTCAGAATGGAGATATTTACTGCACTTCAGTGAGGTTTTCATGAAGCCGCTCGAGCTGTGACTGCTGTCCTTTGCAGGGGGCACACAGAGCCACCCCGGGCGACCCGTGTGCTCTGTGACAACCGTCCTCGACAGCAGGTGACAGTTTCCACCGCAGCTCGGCTGCAACCCCCAGATGCGGCTTGGCCTCGCCAGGGTGGGGGCCGCTCCCCAGAAACAGCATGTGTTGGGCCGCACGTGGGACACACTCCTCTCACGAAAGCTGATGAGCCACAAAGAGGTCACCCAAAACATCCCATAACGCTTTGAGACAGTTCACGTTGGGCCACAGACAAGCCATCCTGGGCCATCGGGGGCCCCCAGAGGGCGGGTTGGACGAACCTCAGCACCGTGACCCAAAAGGCCCCCAGCTGCATGTGACAAAGGACATCCCCCACCTGGCACGGCTGGGGACGTCGGGGCCCTGCTGTGGCCCCTGCTTGCTCACTTGGGGAAGCGCAGGCGTTTCTCTCAGCAAATTAGCAAGACGTGCCCATTAGGTGGGACCCCGACCTCAGAGCCGAGAGGTGGGGACCGGGGTGCGGGCTGTCCCCCCGCCACTGGGGTGCTGGTACCCGGGACCAGTCAGCGGAGACAAGAACCTTCCGCATGCTCCCACCCCCCTATGCACAGAGGAAACGTGAAACCAGGACAGCCCGTGGGGGTCATCGCAGGACCTGCCCAGTGGCATGCCGGTGTCCTGGCTGGAGGCAGGGACATGCGGCCTCACCCCGCAGAATCGAGGGCACGTAATCCCGGAGACGGGGCGTGCGGGGGCGCGGGGCTGCGGCGCTGATGAGGCGGGAGCCGCGAGTGGAGAGGGAGGTGGGTACCGGGGGGGGCGGCCTGGGAAGTGACCCTGGTGGAGGGTCACAGGACGCTCCCGGAGTGGGCAGGAGGGACAAGGGAACGCACACTCAGCTCACGTCCTCCCTCCCTCCGATCAAGGTGACCGACCGTCCTGATCTCCCCAGGACTCTTCCGTGTCACTGCGAGTCCCATGTCCCGGGGACCGCCACGCGCACGGGGAAGGCTGGCCCCCGCGGGGGCCCAGGGCCAGGTGGGAAGGGGCAGAGCGAGGTCGCCCTCTGGGCTGCTGCATTTCCTGAGGAACCTTCCAAACACACCGCAAAGCACAAGTCAGTTCGACCCTGCAGAGGACGCGGCCAGAAAACCACCGTGCGGGTCGCGTGTATCCAGGAGATACAGCCATTCCCGCTGCGTGCTGAAAGGCACAAAATAAACCTAAAAACACTGCAAATGTAATAACATACGTGATTTTTGTTGCACGTTTTTGTTATAAACGTTTTGCAAAGCCAAGTATTGAAGATTCTGATTAACTCTATTGAAGACGTTGGGGGGCTTTGGGGTTTTTTTGCAATTATCTACGTTCACATCATTCTCCGTCTTCACATTTCCTCGTTCAGTCGTTTCTCGGTTGTCACTGAAAATGAATGTAGCCAGAAGGGACTCTCCCCTTTCCTCTCCGTCTGCTGTTTCGTTGGGGGGCTGGGGTGGGGGGAGACGCAGCGGGAAGCAGGGGCCCCGCCCTGGGCTCCACGTGCTCGTCCACACGGCTGGCCCACGTGCGTCCACCACGCTGAGCGTCTCGGCATGTGGGCCTCGATGGAGGGCGCTGACTCCCACCGCGCTGTCTCCATTTCTGGGGTGTTTTGTGGAGGGGCAGCCCCTGGAGCACCCCGCGCCCCCGTGTGTGCTGAGCCCCCCAGCCAGCTCCTCAGGGATGCTAACGGGCAGCACCCTCTCTGTCCATCTGTCCACCAGCGCCCCCTCATCAGCGCGCCCACTCACGTCTGCCATGAGGGTTTCCACGGTCACCGTGGCCCAAGGTCACCGAGCCACAGAGCAGCACGGAGCCTGTGGCCCCGACCCCCCGCCCTCCCGCACCCCTGGGGCTGCCGCCGGCCTCCCCCCCAGCTCCTTCCCCTCCAGACGCCCGTTGGGCCCGGCAGCGGGACGGAGCACCCAGCAGGACAGCCCGGAGGTTCCTGCGTCCGTTCTCCGCGGCTTTATTTTTATTTAGTTGTGAAAAACCTGATGTTTCTCTTAAGGAAACCAACAGCCGGTGTTTGTCTTCCACACCCCTCACCAGCTGGGGTGGACCGGCCAGGCTGCCAGCTGCTCGGGGACGAAATAGTTGGCACTTTACGTCCCCGTGCTCGCGGCGCGGTCCAGGAGGTGAGAAGTGCGATCGATGCGTCCCGCACGCCCTGGGGATGCGACGGCCTCCGCAGAAGGCAGCCACCGGCGAGGTCACACCCCACCCGAGTCCCGGATTGGCCGCGCCCGCTCCTGAACACGCCGTGGGACAGCGGTCAGCGCCTTCGCGGAGGAGCGTGAGGCCAGGCTCGGGGACAGGCCGGACCCCCCACCCCCGTCGTGGCCCTTCTCCTCTCCCGTCTTTGGGGCAGGACGGGGCCCCGGAAGTGCGCAGGCGGCCGCGTGAGCGTGGGGGGTCGCCCCGCAGGGCAGGGGTCTCGGCAGCCGCGTCCCCACGCCGAGGCCCATCCGCCCCCCTTGCGCGGATTTGCCCCCCAGCTGCGCGGCGGGCTCGGGCGAAGCGTCCGAGAAACACGGATTTGACGTCGTTCACCCGCCCCGAACTCAGAGCCGTTTCTCTTAAGCCCCAGAAGCTCATTAAAGCGCTAAAAGCCCCTAATTAACACCATAAATCACAGGCAGCAGTTTCTCACGACGTGGCCTCGCGGCCGCGTGTCCCCCCTTCCGCCGTCACCGTGCCCGCGAGGGGCGAGGACGTCACACGTCGCTGAGCGGAGCCGCGGCTCTGTCCCCGCCGCACTGTCCCCGCCCCGACGCCGGCGGCCTCGCTCCGGGCCGTGGGGGCCGCGTGTGTCGGATAGAATTGACCTTGACCTGAGCATCGTGCCGAGCTGCTCGGGGCCCGGGGGCCCTATCGGGAGCGTGCGCGGCGGTCACTTTGGGGAAACGCCCGCCCGTGTGACAGCATCCTCATGGCCAGGACAGGGACGCGCCCGGCACCCCCGGCCGGTCCCCGGCGGCTGGGCCTCCCGCCTGCTGAGGCGTCCGGGCAGCGGGGACACCGTGCACTGCCGCCCCCCGGGATGCCCATCCTGTGGCCCCTGTGCATGGTCTGAGGACGCCCCACTCCCTCCTTTCTGGGTGACGGTCCCCCAGTCAGACCCCTCCACCGCGGGGCGTTCTGACGCTTCCGGAAAGCCCGTGTGCACTGCAGCCCCGGGGACGGCCGTCTCTGTCCCCCTGCCTGCCGGCACCCCTCCCGGCTCCGGCCCACAGCACTGGCCAGACCCCACGTCCTGCCACCACCTGGCAGACCCCATGGCACTGGCCGGGACTGCGTCACAGGGAGCCGCCGTGACAGGGACGAGAGCCAGCTCTGGGCTGTGCGTGTCACGGAGCCCGGCCCTCCCGCCTGCTGACCCCCGTCGCCCTGCTGCTTTATGAGATGGCCAGCTCATGCTGCACTTAGTCAGTCACCACGACGCCGCTTGCAAGTTTGCTGGGGGGGGGGACCCTCATCGTGCGCGAGCCCGGCAGCTCCCCGAGGCAGCACGCGGCCCTCCTCCCCACTTAGAACCATTAAGACTCAGGAGCCCCAGTCTTAGTGGAACCCCCCGTTTCCCCGGACACCCAGAGCCGACCGAC
>PVJL010017242.1:0-18788 GCA_004026885.1 Lyroderma lyra
ATGCCAGCCTGATGGGTTTTCCTCTAAAGGTTATAGTTCTTTTTTCCCTGGCTGCCTTGAGAATTGTCTCTTTGTCTTTAGTTTTGGACATCTTTAGTACCATGTGTCTTGGAGAAGATCTGTTGGGGTCCAGGTATCTGGGGGACCTGTTTTCTTCTTGAACTTGGGGTTCCAGATCTTTCCATAGGTTTGGAAAGTTTTCCTCTACGATTTGTTTGAGTATGCTCTCTGTAGATTGCTCTGCCCCCTCTTCTATTCCTATTATCCTGATGTTGTTTTGTCTCATGGAGTCAGATATTTCTTACAGAGTTCTTTCAATCCTTTTGGTTCTATATTCCCTCTCTTCCTCTTTCTGAGCTGTTTCCATGTTCTGATCTTCAATATCACTAATTCTTTCCTCCATCTGGTTGGTTCTGTTTCCTATGGCAGTTATTTCATTTCTCAACTTCTTTTATTGTTTATTTCTCGTATTTCCGTCTCAATCTTTCTTATGTTTTGAATTTCTTTGTTAAATTGTTCCGTTTGTTCACAGAGTTGCTTCTTTATGTCGTTTATATCCTTTTTTATATTATTTATCTCAGCTATGGTGTTCTGCCAATAGGTTTTCATTTCTCTCACAGTCTTTAGAATGGCTGCTTTAAATTCTCCATCACTTAAATGAGACCCTTCCAGTTGTAACAAGCTGTCTTCTGGGTAAATTTCATGTTCTTTCTGAGTTTTAGTTTTTAAGGAATTCATCCTGTCCGCTCTGAAAGAGGAATTCATTCTTCCTCTTGAACATGAGGGCTTTATGTTCACTGCCCAGATTATTGCTTTTGTGGTGTCTTGCTGTAGGGCAGACACTAGGTGGCACTGGGGGTCAAGTTTTGGGGGAGAGGAGGCTGTTTGTTTCTTGTTTCTGATCTCCTACTGAGTTTGGAGGCTATGTGCATATATCCTGGGGAGAGGCCAACAAAAGGCATTCCAAAGGTGGCTCTGCCTTCTGCCCCTCGCGGGGGAAGCTGTTTCAAGGCTTGTTTCTGCTGGCTGGCGTGAATGCTATCAAATCAGTCTTTCTTCCCAGCCCTGATTCAGTACCTGGCTGTCTGCAGGCTCACACTGCTTTCAGAACCCTGGGGTGCACAAGGAACTGCACGCTCCATAAGTCCAAAGCTGTGGGCCTGGCCTGAGACAGCAGTGTCGGCTTTGCAGCGTGCTGGGAACAGGAACTGCAGCCCTATGTAGGTCTCCAGGGGGCTTAGAGCTGGGGTGTCATCTTTGCAGTTCAGAATCCTGGCTAGGCCCTTCTACCGCTCTAAAGTAACAAAGCCCGGCTCCCGCGTGGCCTCTCCCCTCCCCCGAACTGCTCCGCTCGGATCCTGTTGCAGTCTCTGCTCCCTTCCTTCTCCCCAACTCGACCCCTTCTCGCCAACCTTCCGGTGTTTACTTGCAATTTGTGGATTTCTCAACAGCCGTTTTGTCACTCAGGGTCCTCTTTCTTGGATCCTGGACGGCCATTCAATTGTGTTTTCTGGGAGAGGCTTTAGGGACCTCCTCTCCAGTCGCCATCTTGTCTTCTCTCCTCCTGTCCTGAAACTTTGGAGCAAGAGAAAAACAATTGTCTTCAAAAAATACCTGGATTTCATGTCTTAGTTCAAACATCCTAGTGAGTACTTGGCATGAGATAGTCACCCTACTTCAATATGCTAAAGTAATATACTGTGAACGCTGTTCATTTCTTCATACAGCACTTTAAACAATCTGGAGTTTCATGATTATGACTTAATAAAATTTACAACTTTTACAGCCTCATCAAGAACATCTTTGAGTTCACTAGGAAGAGGCTTGGATGTAAGACTTTATCTGTGAATGCAGCAGTTACTCCATGGTGCATTGGGAGCTGATACTTAAATTTTGCCACATAGTCCTATAAAACAAGCTGATATAGGCTTGCCTCTGTCAGTGCAACACCACAACAATTCGACCAACTAATGTCGTTTTCAATGACTGCATTAAAAATACTTTCGCTGTGGTATGCTCTGTTAATGGTTAACAAAACAACAGGTTTTCCTCAATTTCATCTTCTACCAAGTACCTCTTGATGGCAAGTAAGATAGATAAATCAGGAACATCTACACTTTCATTGACCTGGATGGGAAAAGAATTTACTTTTTCTAACTCTATCTACTACTGTAGTTTCAACATTGTCAGACATTTCCTGATGTCATCAAGACATTGTATTGTTTGAAAAAGAGATAGTATTGATATTACAGACATGTTCTGCCCCAAACATTTGAAAAACAGTATCTTTAATACAAGGAGAAATTAAGTCTTTAGCTATGGTGTGGTTTTTACCACATTTAGCTATGTGATAAGCAACACATTATGAAGTCTCAACTGTTTTCTCATTGTCTTCCCTAACATCATGTATGAAATAATACTTTGACACTTTTCTAAGTGCCCAAACCAATGTTTTTCTTTGTTTTTATACATAGGATGTTTAGTTTCTAAATGTTCCATGTGTAGAGAGGGTTTCATGCAACTGTTGGATAATATTTCCCTAGACACAGCGCACAGAGGCTTATGACAGTCATCATCCCCTTAAAATGAAAACCTGTATTTAATATACTCTTCAGAGTATTTCCTTTTCTTCTGTGTAGTATCTGAGGCACACATTCTTTTTACTATCTCCTGGTGTGGGTGTACTTAAAGCCATGGACATGTGTTGAGAAGTACTTGGTAATGGGTTATAGTCCACATCAAATTTTAGTTTTTTAACAGTTTCTGTTTTCAACCACTGATCCATAAATGACACACTTAAAAAAATCACTGACAATAATAACTGAAACTATGTTAAACATTAAATTAAAAAACTACTTGAATCACGATTAAAGGCAACACACTTACTTTTACACAGTCAATAATTAAACTGATCAGTCTCCATTAATGGTGATTCAAACTTAACATTTATTGTTTTGTAATTAACCTTTTTGCATTTTTTACTTGTTTTTGACCATTACTGATTATTTTTAATGTCCCCCTGAATGGCCCAGCACATATATCTGGTGATACGTGTGCTACCACTTGGGAACCAGTGTCTTAGTGTATTTCCTTCTAATCTTTTTTCTCCTGTGAATATTTATGTTTATTTGTTGTACATTTCAAATTTAGGTCATGTTAGCAAATGATGATTGGTGGGGGCGTGGCTGTGAACCCTTCCCTCAAACCTCTCTTTTACTGTTCATTATGCACAATTTCAGAACAATACATCTGCAGTGTTTCTAGAACTTCCCCTAACATATAAATACATCCATATCCAGACAATAGCTTAATTACTGAGTAAAAGTAAGTGCATTGTCTTTCATCTTGATTCTTTTCAAGTAGTTTTTTAATTTAATGTTTAAATACTTGATCATCATTATCAGTATTTAACTGTGTCATAAATATTATAAAATTAAATCTGTGGTTTGGCCTTTTAGTGTAGTAATTGTTCTTTCCTAACTTACTACCTTATTTCCACCATTTTACATTAAGATAGTCACTGAACAAAATTGTCGATATTTAAAAACATTTTTAAAAACAGAGGGTACAATTTATAAAAATGGGCTTAAGGGGTACACAAGTGGAAAAAAATTGGGAACCATGTGGTAATAAATTCGGCATCACCTATCTTAATCAAGTCAGAGTCACTTAACTCTGTGGACAAAAATACATTGCTCTTCCTTTCATTTCATTGATCTTTAGCCGAAACTGGTTTTGTTGCAAGTTCTTTGTAAGTTTAACAAAACCAGTTATCATATTCCAGGGTATTATTTTGCATATGGTTATCATTACTGATTTCTAGAGTTACACTTTTAACTCATAGGCATAAATAAAAGAATGTAAAACATTAATATAGCTACAGAATCAGTACTACCCATGTATAATCCTGAGCATACTTATTTTTTGTTCACAAATTTGGGTAAAAATGTGCAGATTATACACAGAAAAATATGGTAATAGAGTGGCTTTAAGTCACTAGTAAGTCAGTAGCTTAATTATTAGCTCTTAACAACTGCTTATTAAGTTTTTGTAATTATATGTGCAGTAAAAGAAGTTTTTTTTTTATTGTTAAACTTATTGGGGTGACATTGCTTAGCAAAAATTACATAGGTTCCGGGTGTACAGTTCTACAGTGCATTGTCTATGTATTGCATTATGTGTTCACCACTCCGTGTCAGTTCTCTTTCTGTCACCATATACTTGACTCCCCTTCCTTCTCTTTCACCCTCTCCCTCCTCTCCCACCCACCTACCTTCTTATCCTCAGGTAACCCCTAAACTAAACTATTGACCATGTGCATAAGTTTTTGTTTCTTTGTCACTTTCAGTTTTATGTCTCACATGTGAGTGGAGTAATATGGTTCTTGGTTTTTTTGCTTAGTGTGATGATCTCAACATCCATTCATTTTGTCGCAAATGGCAGTATTTCATCTTTTCTTATAGCTGAGTAATATTCCATTGTATATATGTGCAACAGCTTCTTTATCCAGTCATCTGTTGCAGGGCATTTTGGTTGTTTCCATGTCTTGGCCACTGTGAACAGGGCTGTGATGAACATTAGGGTACATAAGTCTTTGTGGACTAAGGTTTTTAAATTTGGGGGTTAGACACCCAGAAGAGGGATTACTGGGTTATATGGTAACTCCATTCCTAATTTTCTGAGGTACTTCCACACTTTCTTCCATAGTGGTTGTACCAGTTTGCATTCCTACCAACAGTGTGTGAGGATTCCTTTTTCTCCACATCCTCTCCAGCACTTGTTATTCCTTGTCTTGTTGATAACAGCCATTCCAACAAGTGTGAGGTGGTATATCTCATTGTGCTTTTGATTTCCATTTCCCTAATAGCTAATGAAGTTGAGCATTTTTTCATGAGTCTAATTTTGAGACCCTCACTTTTTTCACATTTGCTCTTCTGCATCACTTCCCATCATTTATTGACATTTTGTGTCATTTAAAATTGCTGTTCAACTTTTAAGTGTTTATCTTTTCACCTGTACTTCTTGTGTCCTTGCTATTTCATTGAACAAGAGATGGGAGACCACTGGATTTTACTACCAGCCTAGCCTAGTACCTTACAGAGAATTAATAAATACCAAGTACCTTGACTTTTCTGAAAGTTGGGTTTTTTTTTAATGCTTTTTTACAGAATGCAATGTCTCTCAAAGTCATGCCTTTTTGATATCAAACGAATTATATTTTTCATGTTTTCCCTGATTCTAACTAAAATGCTTACAAATAAACTTTAAAAAGTAAATTTACTTTTAATTAGCAGGTGTTTCTAAGGAAGGAGGTGCTGGAGCTGTTGATGAAGATGATTTTATAAAAGCTTTTACAGACGTCCCTACTATTCAGGTAAGGATACCAATATAGTGACACTCTCCAGGAAAATGCCTCTGCACCTGTTCATATAATTATTTATTTTTGTCCCTTAAAAAATATGTTTTCCTTAAATGACTACGTAAAAATAAAATACATCATTTTCTATTACTAAGCTATTTGTTGGTACAGTTAGATCTTCAAGTGACTTTCAGTGAGGCTGAAATAAAATCAAATCCATATTATTGAATCATTCATTACATTACAATGTCCAACTCTTTCCACTTTTTTTAAAAGGTACTTAAGATACAGTATTCTTTCTTTTTTTTCCTCCGGTTCCTGTTCACTTCATGTCTGTCTCCTTGATAAGCACATCCTCTCTACTTAGCTCTGAATATTGGGATTTCTTAAGAGTTCTGGGCCCTCTCTTCTCACTCTCCACTTTCTTAATAAGTCACTTCCTTCAAATCCATGGCTTCAGTTTTTGTGTTTATATAGATAATACACAGATTTTTATTTCTAAGCCAGACCTCTTTGAGGATCAAAATAATTTCTCCACTGACTATTTGACATCCCCTTTTAGATGTCTCAGAGACATCTCAAATTCAACCTTTCTGAAATTGAATTCATGATCTTCCCCTTATAAACGTACTCTTCAGTATTTTATATGTGGAAACCACTTAATCAGTTACAAAAGTCAGAAACCTAGGAATCAGTCATTTTACTGTAACAGATTCCTTAGTTGTCTTCAAATTTATTTTGCTTATATACCCTGGAAGAATATTTTTAAAAATTACATATCCCCTCACTGAAGTAAATTTTTGATTGACCGGTTTTTTTTCCTTGTTTGGGGAAGGGGGAAGCCTGTTATTCTCTTCCATAGTACTGCATCATAATAAGATTAGAAATAGTATCGGGACCTGCCTTTCTTCTGTAATATGGCAGAAAGACTTATGAAGAGGAGATGGGAGTTGGAAAGACTAGCTCAGAAGCCTCCAGGAATCATTCTCAAAAAGAATGTTGTCTAGTCCCCCTCCTACCCCTTAAACCTGTTTTATGTCCTGCTCTCTTTTGTACCCTTGTTTGGGGAGGAGGGTGGTAGTTTGTTTTGTTTTTTTTTAAATAAAAGAGGAATTTAATGGCTGTTGAAAGTAGAAGATACTAACTGGGGCTGTTTTAATGAAGGTATCTCTTTTTGATACCACTCAGATTAGTTTTCACTAAGACCCTGTTCTCTCCATCTCTCATTGCTGGATTCCTTTACATAGTCTTCCCTCGTTGTCAGCATTATGACTGCAACTGTTTGAGACTCATACTTTTAACTACCCTCTTCCACTTTTCTGCTTGATCCTATAAAATTGTGAGGTTTTCTCTGATTGAACTGATTTAGGTCACATGCCCACCTCTGAACCTTGACTGTGATGTACAGAAATACTATGTACTGATTGACTTAAGTCTGGGTCATTGACTCTTCCCCTTGTCCCCTTTGCACTTTTTCTCCTGCTTTGGCCTTCTTTCAGTTACTCTCTGTCACAGAGCCTTTACAAATGCTCTTTACTCCAGGGAAGGCTAATCTCTCTCTACTTCCCTAATGATGTTACATTCATCCTTTAGTTTTCAGTTCAAGCTTGACTTCCCAACACTAGTTCAAACCCCCTAATATGTATATAGATGTTCATAGCACTGTATAATTCTTCTTGGAGTACTGTTTGCAATTTCATATTTTATATATCATTTGATTATTTTTTTTTTTCTTTCCCTGACTGGATTATAAGCTCCGTAAGACACAGAACATGCCTGTTTTTGCTTACTGTAGTATCCTTAGTACCTAACATAGGACATCCCTGTTATGTGAATATTTGTAAAGTTATTGAACGGTTAATGGTATTTTGCAAAGGGTTGGCTCCAGAGGAAACAAAGCATGTAGCTATCCTGGCCACAGTCTAACACAGGGTCAGAGGAGGGGAGAGGGTAAAGACTAACTTAAAACATGTTCTTTTGCAATGATGTATAAATATATGAATGTATAGGTATGTTATGTAACTGATGTCATTTTGAGAAATTTGGCCTATTTTTATTAATTAGAATATTTGCATCCTGTTTTTAAATGACAAAGCATTTTAAACTTGTATTTAAAGTTACTCATGAGTGGAGAAATAACATAAGGGTAACAAGTAAATACAAATAAAAGCATTTTATTTTATTGTCTACAATGTATTTCCATTTTCCATTAAAAAGGGTACAAGAATGGGAAATAACCTTATTACTGGAAAGATTATTTTGAACATCAAAGTATAATTTTGATATTGCTATGGTAAGAAATATTAATATTTATAATATTGCATCTTTAAGATCTATTCTAGTCGAGAACTTGAAGAAACATTAAATAAAATCAGGGAAATTTTGTCAGATGACAAACACGACTGGGATCAGCGTGCCAATGCGGTAAGTTGTTTGTTTTTTTTAATTTTCTTATTCCTCTTTTTTCTTTAATTTATTGGAGCAACATTGATTTGTAAAAATTACATAGATCCCAGGTGTACAATTCTACATTACATCTTCTATGTGTTGCATTATGTGTTCGTCACCCAGAGTCAGTTCTCTTTCCATCACCATATATTTGTGTCCCTGTCCCTTTTCTCACATCCCCATTCCCCCTTACCTTCAGGTAACTACTAAATTATTGATTGTATCCATGAGATTTGTTTCTTTGTTGCTTTCGATTCTATGTTAACAGTTAAACTAGTTTCTCCATCCCTTTCCCTTATTATACCCACTCTCCCATCCCTCCTCCCGTCTTAAAGAATTCCCTCTAACATTCTTTCTAGTATTGGTTTGGTGGTGATGTATTTCTTTAACTTTTCCTTCTCTGAGAAGCTCTTTATCTGTCCTTCAGTTTTGAAATGCTAGCCTTGCTGGATGCATTATTCTTGGGTGTAGATCCTTGGTTTTCATCACATTGAATATTTTCTGCCAATCTCTTCTGGCTTGTAAAGTTTTTGGTGAGAAATCAGCTGCGAATCGAATGGGTGTCCCTTTATAAGTTACTACTTTCATTTCTCCTGATGTTTTTAGAATTTTCTCTTTTTTTCTTTAACTTTTGCCATTTTCATTATGGTGTGTCTTGGTGTGTTCTTCTTTGGGGTTATCTTGTTTGGGACTCTTTGTGCATCCTGGACTTGTATGTCTGTTTCCTTCACCAGGTTAGGAAAATTTTCATTTATTATTTCTTCAAATAATTTCTTGATCCCTTGCTTTTCCTCTGTACCTTCCTGAACACCTATTCTGATATTCTTTTGCTTAAAGCTGTCCCAGAAGAATCTCAAACCATCCTCATTTTTCTGGATTCTCATATCTATCTGTTCTAAGTGGGTGTTTTCTGGTCGCTTTTCCTGTACATCACTGCTTTGCACTTCTGTTTTATCTAGTTTGGTGACTTTTATTCTGCTCTTCATTTCAGTTAATGTAGTCATTATCTCTGTTGGTCCTTTATAATGGTTTGTAAGTCATCTTTGATGCTTGTTATCTCTCTATTGAAGTTATTCAATTCCTTAAGCAAATATATAATTGTTGCTTTGAGCTCGGTTTCCGATGGGTCACCTGTCCCCATCTGTCTAATGCTCTGGTTTCTCATTTTTTGCAGCCTCTCTGGACCCTCCTAGCTGTAATTTCATTTGTTTTGTTTTGTTTTGTTTTTGTTTTTATGTGGGTATTTCCCTGACTGGGAATCAAACTCAGGCCACAGCGTTGACTGTGACGAAGCCTATCCACTACACCACCAGGGAACTCCCTGTAATTTCTTTTGTGTTCCCTGCTGATACAGGCAGGCATAGGTCTGTGAAGGAGCGGCGTTGGCAGCTTTGTTTTCATCCTGTGGCTCCGGGGTTCATGCAGGAAGTTTGGGTGTGATTGTGCCTTTCTGTTCTGGGTTTGCCCCACATGGGGATTCTGCTCTGAGCTTTGGGGTCAGTCTTGTATGCTGGTCTTTCAGACTCTTCTGGTTGTGGGCCGAGAAACGCATGTAAATCCCCCTCTCTCCTCATTCCCGGCCTGAGCGTTTGCGTTGTGGCTCCTCACTTCCCTGCCATTCCCCCTCCTCTGGGAACCGGAGTAAACTCTGGCCACTGTGGTTTGTAGACTGGTCTGCACCTCCTGGGGCCAAAGTGAGGTGGTTGTGGGCCTCCTTTCCTCTGTCCCATGGACTGAGTGAGGCCTGGAGCACTCTCCCACTGCCGTCTTCCTCCTCTTTCCCCCAGCGGTAGAGTTCCAAGCAGGGACCCGAGCTGCTGAGTCCTTGCTCTTCTCTTTATTTCTCCTTTGTTTAACCCTCTGCCCACCTGTAGGTACCTCAGTGCAACACATGGATTTTTTAGTTGTGATTGTGCGCTGTGTAGAGGGTCCTTGGTTGAGGTATAGGTGTTTTCTTAGTTGTAATCTCCAGAAGAGTTTTTCAGAGGTCCCTCTCATACTGCCATTTTGTTGCATCCACTCTCTTATTCCTCTCTCTAGTTCAATGATTTCAGTGTTCTTTTTAGAAAACATAGAAATTTAGTAGTAGCAATATCCAGCATTTCAGATATATGTGAAATAGTCTGATAGGTAATATTTCTTTCTAGAAAATACACTGAGATAATAGATATTTCTGATATTGAGTCGTTTTTTTCTTGTTTTACTTTCTCACCCATTTGTGAATCTCTCCACATGTGCTGTTTGTTGACTGACCAGAGTAGTGTGAACTTCACTCATACCTCAGGGCCATGGCCTCTCTGTAGGGCCACATAGTTTGTTAGTACTTTCCTCAGTTTATACAAGGTTTACCAATAAAGCAGTTCACTTTGCCTGCATGCTCAATATTTTCATAATACTGACATAAATTCACAATGGTATAATCATTTGTCTAGCTTCTTTCTTTTCTAACATATCTCTCTCTGAATGTGATAAATATTTTTTCACTGATGATTTTTTTAAATGATCTGGTATCCTTGAGTACAGAATATTTTATTTAGCCTGAATTCTTTGAGAAAATATTTGATAATTTTAAAAATTATATTTGCATTAACAAAGGAGTATATTTTAAAGTTTATGAATTTGTTAAATTTACATCTGAGTTACCAAATGTGTACTTCAATGTCCTCAAGAAAGCCAAAGAAGGGGTTCCATTTGAAGACTGTGCTCTGAGAGCTCCCAGTTTCCCTTTTGATTAATAAATCAAATATGGCCTTTTGACACATTGGCTTTATGACAGTCTGAACAAAAGGTAATTTTTCAGCTTCTTTTTGATCAGAAGTCTGCATATTTTAAGATATTAAAATATTTAAATAGAGATTGCATTGCTCCAAATTCGTTAAGTAGGATTCACTATTGTTTTTTGGGTTCTGAGATTAGTTTGATAGAAGAAATACCTCTATCATGTTATCTATGAAGAAACATGCAAATTAAATGTTGTTAATATAAAACAAGCTTGTACTTGACTTTTTTGTTTTACTTTGAAACAACCCATTTGGAAAACATAGGTGGTCTTTTAATATTATTAATTAGAGAAATGACACACAGATTCATTACAGTAAGTAAAATAGTGCAGATTATTTTTAAAATGTTAATAATGTATTCCCTATTAGAGAAATGAATATTTTCACTTTGTAGTATATTTTTTTCTATATATATGTGTTCAAACATATATGATAACATGAAGTTTTTCCCCCAGCCCTTTTATAAAAACAAATGCGATCATACTAGATACATTACTTAGTAACTTGTGCATTTTTACTTAACAAATCATGCCCGTTCATTACACTTGATATTGGTGTCAGGCATATAAGTTACTTAGGTATTTATTGAATTCAAATCAATAGGTACATATATTTCTCAGTTAAAAAGTACCACGTAATTTATTAAACTATTTTCCATTTCATGGACTTAGCTTTTATTTTTCTACTTTAATAATATTGCAGTAAACATCCTCACACACATGTATTACAATGGTGTTATTATAGATTAAATTTTTTAAACTGGGCTTATTGGGTGAAGAGTAGATTTTTTTTTTAAGTAAATTTTGCCAAAATATTTTGAACAAAAGTGTTAGTCATTCATAATATTTGAATAATAACATCTGTTTTCTCCCTGGCTGGGAATTGAACTCAGGCCGCAGCGCTGACAGTGCAGCGCCGAAGCCTTAAGCCACTACACTATCAGGGAACTCCCTTTTTTCTGGTTCTTGATGCTGTCGAGTCTTCCTAAGTTTTGCTAATCTGTTGGAGGAAAATGATGTGTCTTTCTTGTTATTTGCATTTGTTTATCACTAATAAGATTGAGCACATTTTCATACATTTATTTTGCCCAATTTAATATTGGCTTAATTTGTTGTTTGTTCATTTCATTCTCCTTTTTTGTGTATGGTACTTACATTTTCCTACCATATTATGATTTTTGTTTTGTTTTTAGTTAATCTTGTTTAGATACCTTCTGGTTTCTCTTCTGCTTGATAATTTCCCTTCCCTGCTCCCTAAGATCATATACTTATTCTTTCAAGTTTTTTTATTATTTTTTCCCTTTTGTTGTTCCAATTGAGTATTTCCTGGTACCTTGTCTTCCACATTGCTGGTTTGGTCTTCTGCTGTTAATTCTTTCTAGTGTATTCGTTATTTCAGTTATTACATTCTTTATTTCTGATTGATTCATTTTTATGGTCTCCTTCTTTATGCTTACTATCTCTTTGTTGAAGTTCTCACTAAGCTTCGTATAACCAGTGTTTTGACCTCCGTCTCTGGTAGGTTGGTTGCCTCCATTCCATTTAGTTCTTTTTCTGGAGTTTTCTCCTTTTGTTTCTTTATTTCCTCATTTTGTCTGCCTTTCTTTGTTCAGTTCTTTATGTTTGGTAGCTCTTAGTCTCTGCCTGATGGCCTTATGTAGTATGTGTCCTGTGTGGTCCAGTGATGCATTCTCTCTAATCAGCTGCACTGTATGCTCTAGGAATGTCCCTTGTATAGGTTGTGTGTGCTCCCCTGTTATAGTTGAGCCTTGATTGCTTTTGGCATGTCAGTGGGTAGGATTGATTCTCAGACTGTGAGGATTGGCTATAACCATACCAAATGAGCTGCTGTGTGTGGGCTGACCCCCAGAGGGGGATTCGCCCCAGTGGGCTCTTGTACCTGTTGAGACCACCATTTGGGTGTGCCATTTGTGAGGCTAATTGGGTGGTGCTCTGCTTTGGTCTAAAGCCAGCTTCTGGATATCTTGTTTCTGGTTCCTGTTGGGTGGTGCTCCTGTGCAAACCAAGTGCAGCGCTTGCCTGTTACCAATCTTGGGCTATCTGGTATCAGCTACAAAGCCATATGTTGCTGGTTGCTGCCTGTGCTGGACCTTGAGGCACGTGGAGGTGACCACGGTGTGAACCAAGGCCAGCTGCCACTAATGTCAGGCCTGGGGTAGCCTAGCAAAAAGGCCCAAGGCACCCCTAAGCCTGTTGCCACCTACAAACTGCCCAAGGTTCAGCTGCTGAAACAGCCTTCTTAAATTAAGTTCTTGGGCTCAGCTATTTACCATGGTGCTGACAGTGCCTCTGGTGGCACTGCCCACATTGGGTAGGCTCCCAGGAAATCATTGAGGTGGGGCAGGTGGTGTTCATAAAATTAATGCAGATTCACTTCTTGGGCCATTGCTGAGCCTGTGTCCACTCTGCACAATACCCAGAGAACACCAAAGCCAGCCACCACTTACCTTGATCCTCAGATCCCTGAGAGCTGTCTAAGAAAGGCTACATCGTGATCTGGGACTGACTGCCCACCACCGAAAGTGTCCCAGGTGGCTACACAAGCCACAGTGGACCATCTGCTACTGAAAGAGCCTCCTGCAGTGTTCAGGGCGGAGCTGGCTGCCTAGTTGCTAAGAGTACCACCAGTATGCTGTGAGAGCTGGCCAGGGTGGGGTCCCAGGGAATCACCAAGTTGGGGCATATGGCATTCACCAGGCCAACGTAGTCTCAGATTTGGCCATGTGGGGAAGGACTCAACACAGGAAAGATGGCACCCACATATGGGCTACATGTGAGGCTGGCTATACACAGGGATGATGGAAACTATCCCTCTAGCCCTCTCCCTGAAGCCACACAACTCAGTCTTTTCCTGTATGTCTCTGGCACCTCTTGAATTGCCACCCTTCTGACAGAGTCTAGACTGCATGCCTGCGAGTGAATGAGTCTGTGCATGGGCCCTTTACAAGGACGTCTGGGTTTCCAGCCATCTTCTTTCTCACAAGGATAGGCAGAATCCTTGCTGATTTTCATAGCCACATGTTGTGAGGATTCCTTCCTCTTCTAGCACTGTACCCCAGGGCTGGGGAGCCCAGTGTGGGTCTGGGATTGCTCACACTTCAGGGGGTACCTCCACCACCAAGGTAGCCCTCCTAATACTCAACTCATGGGTTCGAGGTCAGCCTGTTTAACATCCCCACCTAATCTTCATACTATTTTATTTTTATGCCTTTTATCTTTATTCAATTTAATTTTAAACACATCTTGGAAAATTTAGAAAACCTCAGTTTAATGTGAAATTAAACATAAGAGGTATGACAGATAAACTTTTAGTTTCTAAATATGTGAACATAAATGTACACCTGTGGGTATTTCTTTTGATTGATGAAATTTTATTAGGTATATCTGATGTTTATATGAAGAAATATTTTGACAGTCCTGTGTACTAAAAGTAATTCTAAAGGTATTGAAATAATAAGAAAGCTATTTGTTTCACAAAGCAAGTGTGATAATGTTAAAATATTGACATGACTTAATAGTTGGTCCTTATTTGTGCTTTTGGATGAATATAGTTTCCAAAATTTGGTCCTCTTAAAAATGGACTCCTTAATCGATAGTGGTAATGGCTGCACAACATTTTAAATGTACTTAATACCATTGAATTGTACACTTTTAAAATGGTTAAAATGGTAAATTTTTTGCTAATGTGTATTTTAGCACAATAAAAAGGGACTTTCTTAAAACTTAAAATTTTATTTATCTATTCATACATTACATATCTGTTAGACATACAATAAAATCTATAATGGTCTTTTCCAGAAAGCTTTTTTATTTGTTTGTTTGTTTGTTTTCATGTTTAAAATACATTTAATGCTGTTAAAATGTCTGAATATATTTATGTAAAAATGGTGAAATGTTATTTTTAAAATTTTGCTCAGCTAGTAAAGTTTAGGTAGATTTTTAATTTTTTTGCACTGCCACTTTTTTGTCAGTAAATGAAAATTCTCATTATTTTAGCTGAAGAAAATTCGATCATTGCTTGTTGCTGGAGCTGCACAATATGATTGCTTTTTTCAACATTTACGCTTATTGGATGGCGCACTGAAGCTTTCAGCTAAGGATCTTAGATCCCAGGTGGTTAGAGAAGCTTGCATTACAGTAGCGTAAGTATATTCTTTTTATAATAAGTATTTTTTTTTTTTAGGAATGATTTAGTGTTCATTGATTCAGTACTCATTAAGTAAAGCAGCAGCAGGGTAACCCAAAAACATATATGAACCCCCATATCATTTTCATTATACATAAGGATTCAATTTGTGTGATTTAAAATTTTTTTCTTAACAAAACTTTATACCAATCTTAAAATGTGTTTATAATGGATTTTTTTTTTTTTTTTTTTTTTTTTTTTTTTTTTTTTTTTTTTTTTTTTTTTTTGTATGTGGGTAGTTCCCTGGCTGGGAATCGAGCCCAGGCCACAGCGTTGACAGCGCCGAAGCCTTAAGCCACTACACCACCAGGGAAATCCTAAATAATGGATTTTTGTCACTAACTCTGAGTATAAGAAGAAAATGAATGGCTCTGAGAACTGGCTATGTTCAGTTTTCTCTTTACTGATTTGGATGCTAAGCTTTCTGTTTCTGATATTTTAGCAGTTACTCTGAAATGGTAACAGGCAGCATTAATTTATCAAAATCTAAACCTATTCTATATGTTTATATTCTTCTGAAATTCAAGGATAGTAGAAGACTTAAATTTCTTTTGCCACTACCCCTCACCTGAGTAAGTTTGTTGTATATGTTGTTATATAAGCATTCCTTCGAAAATAGGGAACACCAAGATGTCTACTATTAATATTTCTAATCAACATTGAATCAGATGTTCGAATCAAAACAGGAAAAAAATAACCCAGGATATAAAACAATGAGGATGCAAGAAAGAAAAAAACTGCCATTATTAACAGATGATAAAATTATCCATGCTGAAAGTCACAAGAATCTGTAAGAAGTTATTATAATTTAGTAAGATTGTTAGATACAAGTCAGTATACCAATAATAATTGAATATCTCTCAATCTCAAAACAAAATAAAAATACACAAAAACGTATAACCTTGAAAAATATTTCATGACGAGAATTCTGCTTCAGCCATGATACACAGTACTGGTACAGGACTAGCCCTCTTGCAGAAAACTGAACAAAATATGTGAAACTATTTATAAATAATGGACAGCAGAGAGAGCAGAACTATGATTCTTGAAAGAAAAAATTCAGTTGGGCTGTATGATCAGCCAGTTTTGACCTGGAGGCACTTTCTGGATAATGGGAAAGGGAGTGGGAACCCAAGCACAGTAAGGCAGTCTAATTGAATTGAGAAGAAACAGACATTGGAGTTTCTGAAGGGTGAAATGCTAAAATTTATAGTACAAGATACTGGAGGGAAGAGAGATACACAAAAAAAGAGCTATACAAATTTGTATACAGGATCCCATGGGTCTAGCCAAATACTAATCTGTATATGTGAAAGGTACAACACCCTGCACATACTGGAAAGAACTGCTGGAAGCTATAAAGAAAGTAACAATTTCCAGACCTCATATGGGCTGGGAAGGGATTCAAGTTCTTATGAGCCAGAATGAGTTAACTTGTTGTTACACCCAGACCAGTCAGTAGAGACCCCAGAAAGGCCACTGTATAAAAATAATACTAACTACAAAGTACGGCTACTCTAGACCCTACCCCTCTCAATAAGCCTATAAAGATGATTTCCAAGGCCTACCAGAACAAAACTCATTATCTTTAAAGGAAGACATCAGGACACACCAAGCACCTCTCTGCTTCTGATTTAGAGGTTTCCTTTTATCTGTGAGATTAGACATTGGAAAACAAAGTATAACTGAACACTAGTAAATAAGTCTGAATCTGAGTCTCTTTGAATCAAGAATCTGAATTTTTGGATCTAACTGTATAACCTTGTATTACAAGTAAGGGTAAATACATAGAAATTAATCAATACTGCAAGCATTGTCAGAACTGTATTTATTTTTACTAAGTATTTTAACTAAAATCATACAATTAAAAGCTGAATTTATTTTTTAACTACAAATTTGTGAAGAGAAGGCAAATAAATGTCCTTAGGATCACCCAACTAACTACTGTATAAGAGTTGTATTTTCAATCAAGAATCCTGAATCCTACTCCAAAGATATCAGGGAGTATTTGTGAATGTCCTGAGTATTGATTTGGGTAGGATTTTGAACTTGTTCATAACATGTCTTGAATTTAAGATTTGTATTGAGGCATTAGAATGGAAATATCTGATGGATAATGACAGGTAAAGGTCGGGAATCAGCTGAATTTTTACTCATTGTGCTAATGGTTAAATTCTGAGATCAGATAGCTTCTTCAAGAGTCATTGCAAATAGATGGTAAAATGCCTAATTTCAGCTTTGGACTAGACAGTTAATAGATGGGGGAAAAAAGGAAATACTCAATATTTACACTTTTTCTCTCTTTTTGTTTCTCCTTTCTTTTTGTTTTGTTTTGTTCAGTCAGTTAAAACTGATTAAAATAAAAATTTTAAGTAATTTTGTAAAAGAATATTTTAAAGTTATATGGTCCTACTATATTTAAAGGTTAAACTATTTTTTGAAAAAAACATTTTTGTCTTCCTTTGTAGCCATCTTTCAACAGTTTTGGGAAACAAGTTTGATCATGGCGCTGAAGCCATTGTACCTACACTTTTTAATCTTGTTCCTAATAGTGCAAAAGTCATGGCAACTTCTGGATGTGCAGCAATCAGATTCATCATTCGGGTAGGTTCTATTCTGTTCTATTCTGTTCTTGTCTTCCTCCCTCCTTTCACACCCCTTCTTTTTTTAAAGGTACTTAAATAAGTCATTTTTTTAACCCCAAGAAGAAATTCACTTTTGAATTATTTTTCTGATAATAAAAACAATCATGGTTATTATAGTTATTCTAGAGCATTTAAATAATATAGAGTATTACAAAGTAAACATGCTTGCATACAGAATACAATACACCTGTGCTTGTACGTGGGCATGTAATCATGTTACAAGTAGTAACGGGCAAATGTAAAACAGTAAAAATGTTATAGGCAGTGGTAAAAAAATGACAGAAATATTCTTAATAATTCTCATCATCCATATCTTGAAGCTACCTAAAAGAACAAAATTAGAATTAAAAAAAAGAAATAAAAAACGGCCTCCAAAAATAAATAAATAAATAAAAACCAATCGGCAAAAAAAAATAATAATAATAATCAGTTTAAAACTTTTATATAAATTTTGTTCCTCAGGTTTAGATCTAACTGGATTTTTATTTCTATGTGAAATATAACTATATAATTTGATTTTCTCCCCAAATACAAAGTGGGCTGTTCCACTGGCATGTAGTGCATTGCCATTCAGTCTTTCCTTTCATTTTCACTCATATAGTAAATTTTTATATACATGTCAGTCCTTTCCTTAAATCCCTTTTGTTTCTTTGATCAGTTTGTCCTTTTCTATTACAGAAATGAAGTTTCTTTAATACTGGTCTACAAAAAGGATTTTTTTTTTTTCCACAATAAAATCCCATGCCTACTTAAAAATCTATAAATCTGTTTGTGAAGATGGTCCCTTTTTTTTTTTTTTAATTTTTTTAAAGATTTTCTAAATCTAGCACCTTCGTAACAGTGTTAAAGAATAACAGGAATTTTTCAGATCTTTGTGTTTGGTGTGTGTGTCAATGGAAACCCTATATTGGGTTTTAGGAATTTCCTTCTATTCATAATTAGCTAAATTTTGATCAGGAATAGATGTGGAATCTTATCAAATATCCCTTTAATATCTTTAGAAATTATTATTTTTGTTTATCCATCGCACATTCATGAACTGAATTCTACTTGGCCAGTATACATTATAATACTGCTAGATTTAGTTTGCTAATATTTTAATTAAGATTTTGGCATTTGTTTTAATGTATGAGTCTTTTGTAGAATTTTTATATTTCCTGTTTTACATATGTTGTTACTACATTATTCTTTTATTAGGGTTTGCTAACCTTAGAAGTTATTTAAAAACAATTCTGATGTTTTAGATTCTATGTCTTTTTGCTACTCTTTTTGAAGTGTTGCTGATGATTTGTATTTTCTCAATATCAGTTTCATATAGATTTTAAGAATCTTTGACATAAGATTGTATAC
>PVJL010017243.1:0-18934 GCA_004026885.1 Lyroderma lyra
TCCCCAAATAAACATTAAACTATTGATTGTGTCCATGGGCTATTTGTTTGTTCATTTCTTTTTTCTTTGCTTTCAGTTTTATATTCCTCATATGAGTGAAATCATGCAGTTCTTTGTTCTTTCTGTCTGGCTTATGTCACTAAGCATGATGATCTCCAGGTCCATCCATTTTGGCGCAAATGGCAATATTTCATCTTTTAAGAATGAATTTTTTGCATCTAATAGGTTGGTGTTTTTCCCTGTAATGTGTTAATGTGATGATTTATTGTTATCAATTTTTCAAACATTAAACTGGCATTAATTCCTGGAATTAATCCACCTTGATTAAGATGCATCCCCTTTTTCACTCAGTGGTATATTTGGTTGATAATATTCTGTTCAAGACTTTTGTAAATACTTTTTGGGTGATACCGAAAATCGGCATTTCTTCTATCTCACTTGTCTTATTTTGGAGTTACTGTTACCAACCCAGACAGAAGTACAAAACAGAGGTGCAAGACCTACCAAATACACCACAATGGCTGTCACATTTTTAAATGATTTGTAATTTAATGGCGTCATGATCAGATAACGTAATCTGTTAAAATGGCCAGTCCTTTGATATTGAGGAAGCTTTGAGGCTTAAGCATGTGGTTAGTTTTCATAAACGCTCCACATGCCTACAAAAGAATGTGAATTTTAAAATTGTTGCACGTAAAGTTATACAAGGGCTGTCCAGAAAGTATCCAGCCCTGTAATATGAAAAATAGAGGCGCTTATGGCTGGATTTTTTCCAGACGGTCCTCAAATATCGCTATTAGACCAAACTTGTTAATTGTGCTGTTCATATATCCTATCTATTTTTTTTTTGTTTATGCTTAAGAATTAACTACAAAACCATGTGTTAACATTTTCTGCTGTTACAGTAGATCTCATACTTCTGTGGTCTTTGAAATGGCTCTGTTTTCAACCTGTATATTTTAAAGTGAAGTGTGAACATCTTCCACGAACAAATAGGCTCTGGTCCCGCTTGCCTCGGTGGGGTAAGTGAGAGATGACCACGATGGTCTTTGGCGATGGGAGCGTGCCGTGAGAGAAACCAGGACACAGAGCAAGCGTGGTTGGGAAGCCATCCGCCAGCCAGCCAGCCAGCCAGCCAGCCACCTGGGGCTCCAGTCCTGAGAGTGGGGGTGTTGCAGTGTTTTTCAGTAACCAAACCAGTGCCTACTGTAGCTCAGGACAGTAACACGAGGTCAGCGGGTTTTCCCCTTCGCACTTATAGACACTGGGATGACGTGACTCGGCCGTGTGGTCAGCCTGTCACCGCTCCTGTTGGTCAACACTGGAGCCCCCTCTGGGGTGGTGGGTCCCCTTACGACCCAGCCCGCCTATGTTCTGCGTGGGAGCACCCAGGCTGCCCTCTTGGTTTCCCTTTCGTTTCACCCCACATCACGTTCACTACATTTCTGATCCCAGGTCTAGGGGTGGGGGGTTCCCCCAGCAAGCAGTTTTCTGTGACACTGGCTCAGTGTCCTCCCGGTTCACTCAATTCTGACAGTCATGACCTGTCAGATCTCACAAGACTGTTGTCACTTCCAATGCCAATCCCAAGTCCAGGTTGACACCTGCACTTCCGATAGATCGGCTATAAATTTGGGGTTCCCACAACCCTCCCCTTGGGTTTGATTTATTTGTAGAGCGGCTCACAGAACTCAGGTAAGTTCCATTTGCCACTTTATTAAAGGGTATGACAAAGGATATAGTTGAACAGCCAGATGAGATCACATAGGGCGAGGTCTGGGAGGGTCACCAGCACCGGAGCTTCTGTCCCTGGGGGTTGGGGTGCGTTACCCTCCCAATACATGTGTTTACTGACCAATAGGCTCTCGGTTAGGATTTCTGTGCTGGCTTCATCGTACAGGCATGTTCAGTCCTCAATTTTGTTCCCACCCCATCTTCCCTCTCTGGAGAATGTGGGAAGGGGGCTGAAAATTCCAAACTTCTAATTAGGACTTGGCCTTCAGGTGACAAGCCCGGGAGCCCACCCAGAGTCCTGTTGTTAGGGCAAAGGATGCTCCTTGTGGTCCTATCACTTTGGGAATTAAAGGGGTTTTAGGGGTTCTAAGCCAGGGACTGCGGGCAGAGACCAGCATACACGAGGGCTGTCCGGACACAGATCCAGCCGTTGTCAGTAGAAACAAGAACAGTTCCATGGCCTGACACTTTCCGGACAGCCCTCCTATATTTTCTGTGATGTCACACCTGCCCTTCCAGTGTGGACCTAACAGGTCTGACTGCAGGTGGTGTACCGGACATGTCACAGAAGGCACCCGTGCGGCCCCTGCCCCAGACGCCGTCGTGAAGCTTCTCCTGGAGCCCCGGCCCCGGGTGGAGGCTGGCTGGTCGGAGGAACGCAGGTGAAGCCCGGGCTGCTGTTTCTCAGACATCCGCATTGCGATCAAATTCACCTTCTGCTTGGGGCCTTGGGAGGTAACGTGCCATTGTTTTCATAAAAATGTTATCTTTAGCTAATCCTGCTCACGCTTTTATCAGCTCCCTGGGCTCCCCAGTGGCCGTCTCCCTTTTGAAGGCTTCGTACACGATGTTTCAGATCATCATGGCATAGAATCAAGACGGGGAAGAAGCAGAGCTTGTCCTGGGGATTTGGAGCTCCTGTAGGTCAGGATGCAGAACCTTCGCTTCGTGGTGACCGGTTCCCAGCACGAGGAGTCACATGCAGGACTCCTAGTAAGGATTGTTCATCCAGCAGCGTGGGGTGGACGGGCGGGCCAGGGTGGCTTCTGTCACTTCAAACCCCTGAATCCTCCTTCCGGATGCTTCCCCGCCCCCAGGATGGGGCCTCGGGGGTTGACAAAGGGACTGCCAGCGTCTTCCCTGCCACTCGCGCTGCTTCCTCTGCACTTTCTGTGCACCGTGCCCGCGGGGGCTCTTTTCTCAGAACAAAATGCTCCGTGAAGATGCAGACTGCAGTTAGCCGAGGGTTTAGAAGTCTGCTGTGTTTTCGTGTTTGCATTTCCTGCCTCTGACATTTGCTTTCAGACTAATTATGAACTTCGGGGCTCCTTTTCCCCATTGCTCATTCTCAAACAAGACTGTACGATCGTTTCCATCCTGAGATGGAAATCTCATCTGGCTCAGGTAGCTTAGGTATCACGCCGCCTAGAAACTGGAGGAAGGGCATGACCTTTCCCGGCCGTGTCTGCTTCCTGTGTCTCCCAGGACCTTGGCCTGTGGCACGAGTGCTTAATAGAGTCCAGCTACTTTTATGTGCTTATTCAGGCACCCTGAGACTTCCCTGGCCAGGCAGTGTGCTGGGCCCTCTGGATTCAGTGGTGACCCTGATGGTCGCATGCCTACAGGGACATAAAGAAAAATAGGCAGTTATTAAATAGCAGTGCTACAAATGCAAGGAAGGTGAGAAAATCTGTGAGTTCTCTTTTCGCTCTATTTAGAAATAATTCGCAGTCTTTTAAGGGCTGCACTAACCTTTGGTAAGTCATTTGACCTATCTGCACCTCTATTTCTCATCCGTAAAATGGGCCTAATGGCTATGACACCATGCTGATCTGGGACGAAGTGGGGCCAGGTGGGGAAGGCTTCTGCACCGCGTCGGCTCGTGGTCCTTCTTCGAGGGAACACCCCTGCTCCCTGCTCTCGTTGGCACCGTTCCCCCTTTCCTTTTTTGCCAGCTGATTGAACAGCACTCCACTGGAGTCGTCGTCAGACCTCTGGAATCTCATGTTGCTTCCCTTCGTGTGACTTAGCCTTATCGGACCTCATCTGAGAATATCACGTTGTTCTCTCGCCCAGATACTGGAGGTGACCAGACCTGTTTGTTCCCACGACCTTGGCTTGAATGGTCTTGTGGAGGTGCCCTGACATCCATGTCAAAACACCCTTCGACCCTCAGATGTATTCACCCCCCACCCCTGGGTCTGCCCTCCTCCCTCTTGGAGAAGATAATACGAACTCTCGGTGCATCACCAAATGAAAAATGTGCACAAGTTACCCTGTCAGGGCAGCCTTCCGTTTTCAGTGCCAAGAACGATCCGTTTGGAGGAATTTATTATAATCTGCCAAAGTGAAAAATGCAACATGAAAAGCAGGGTATGTCCTCTGATAATTCTCATTTGTTGTTAAAGCTTTTGCAGCGGGGGCGGGGGGGCAGTTTTCATATTTCTTGCAGTCCTTGGGGTCCAATGGTATTCTGTTCCTTCTAAGTCAACTGGCTAAGAAAGGCAGACCGCATGCTTGCCCGTAAGCTAGCTCAGTCAATGGACCTTTCTTTGCAAAGGGAGTTACAAACCAGGGCACTTCATCTGTGTCGCTAGAGACAAGAATCAGTGATTCCCTTGCAGGATTACCTGGCAGGCAGTGGGCAGCCCTGTTCACGGGGTGGGCCTGGCAGTCACCCCCTGGGCCAGCAGCCACTTGTGCTGCAGTTCCTCACTTGCCTACTCATTGACAGCAGCTAAGTGAGCACCGAAAGTGCCAGAAACAGGGTGGGGACATCCTCTTCATCTGCTGCCAGTTTAGAGGCTCCGAGAGGATCTTTGCTTCTGGCAGCCACATCAACATATAAATATTTACAATCAGCTGCTTCCAGCCAAGAAAACCTGCTCCAGGGTGAAAGCAAGGGGCATATGTTCTTCCCTGTGGAGCACTGTGAGCATGAGTGTGCATGTGCGTGCGCGTATGTATGTGTGCGTGTGTATATGTATGTGTGTGCATGTGTGTGTGCATGTGTGTATCTATGTGTGCGTGTGTGTATGTGTGCGTGTGCATGTGTGTGTGCATGTGTGTGTATGTATGTGCGTGCGTGCGTATGTGTGTATGTGTGTATGTATGTGTATGTATGTGTGCATGTGTGTATGCATGTGCGCGCGTGTATGTATGTGTGTGCGTGTGCATGTGTGTGCATGTGTGCGCGTGTGTATGTATGTATGTCTGTGTATGTGTGCGCGCACACGTGTGTATGTGTGCATGTGTGTGCATGTATGTATGTGCGTATGTGTGTGCATGTGTGTGCATGTGTGTGCGTGCATGTGTATGTGTGCATGCGTGTGTATGTGTGTGTGTGCATGTGTGTATGTATGTACGTGCGTGTGTATGTATGTGTGTGTGTATGTATGTGTGCATCTGTGTGTATGCATGTGCGCGTGTGTATGTGCGCACGCGTGTGTATGTATGTGTGCATGTGTGTATGCATGTGCGCGTGTGTATGTGTGTGTATGTGTGCGTGTGTATGTATGTGTGCATGTGTGCGCGTGTGTATGTATGTCTGTGTATGTGCGCGCGCACACGTGTGTATGTGTGCATGTGTGTGCATGTATGTATGTGCGTGTGTGTGCATGTGTGTGTATGTGTGTGCGTGCATGTGTATGTGTGCGTGCGTGTGTATGTATGTGTGTGTATGTGTGCGTGTGTGTGTATGTGTGCGTGTGTGTGTATGTATGTGAGCGTGTGTGTGTGTGCATGTGTATGTGTGTGTGTGTGTGCGTGCGTGTGTATGTGTGTGTGTGTGTATATATATGTGTGCATGTGTGTGTGTTTCAGACTCTAAAAAAGCAAATAAACAAGTTCTGCACCCCTAAGACGAGACGCTCAGCATCCTCTCAGCCCTGGCCTGAGAGTGTCCTAGCGACGTTCCTGTTAAGAATGTCAGCAGAACGCGCATGCATTGATCCTCGTTTCTAGTCCTCCCCCTTCCAAGACGTTCAGCGCTGCCTCCGTCTCTGAATGCTTCATGCTCAGTTCTCTGGATCACGCTAGGAGCACGGGCTGTGTCTAAGGGAAGGGCAGTCCCTGGCAGTGAAAGTCGCCTCACTTGTCGCCCGCCTGCATGGAAGGTTTTAGGGCCCCTCGGTGTCTCAGACGCATGTTGCTTTGAGAAGAGGGCACAGGGTTGTTGGGCTGGAGTTCGGAAAGCATTCCTTTAAACACCTTACTGTTTCTTTTACTCCCAGTCGAGCCTGAGCCTTGACGAGTCCCAGGACCTCAGAGCTGAAAGGCTCACGGAGATCACATCCTGGTCCCAAACCTCCATTTCCGCTGGAGAAGGTGGCGGGAAACTTGGGGGAATCATAGGAGTTCAGTGTGGTTTGGTTGAGCCAAATTCCCATTTGGAGAGTATTCAGAAAAGCAGGAATTGCAAATGCTGGTGTCTCCTGGGGCTCAGACACACCCCCACCCCCTCCCCCACCCCTGGGCCAGAAGGAGTTTCTCTGAAACCCTTTGCCAAAGGGCATCATGCTGGTTCAGACCTGTATAAATGTTCATGAGAAAGTGGCAGTGTAGGGTTTAGCATCAAATTGGAGCCTCTTGTGTCACCCAGACCACAGAGTACTGCTTTAAAAGTACCGCCCAGAGGCCCAGAAACTTGTGTTGGAGAAGACCAGCTGCCGCTGGGTGCCCACGGGCTCTAGGCTGGGGACCTCAGCCTTTCAAAATGCCTTTGGCTCCCTCCTCCTTTACTCAGAAGCAGATGCGTCTGCGTGGGGCAGGGCTGCGGCCTGGGCCCCGCCGTGCCGGAGGGAATGCATTTTGCCTGCTCTGTGAAGAATGAACCGTGACCCTCTGCTGCCGAGGCTGCCACCTTCGAGTTCCTGGTGGCAAGGAGGAGATAGAGTGGAGGCTGAGGGTCTGGTCACGAGGCACCTGCCCCAGGTCTTGACCTTGGAGGGTTTGCAGCAACCCCTTCCTCAGCTCGGACTCAGCTGTCTGGACGTGTCCAGCTGTCTTTCTTACGGGGACCCACACAAATTCCTACTCCACATGGATTGTTTTTTCTGTTTCTTTTCCTAAGAGATGCCGGTTGGGTGACACCCAGCCAGGGCTGCCTCTCCTCTGATTGTGGTGTTGCAGACTGTCTTCCCTAGTCCTGCACAGCCCCAGGGCAGTTCCTTATGCCCTGCCCCCCTCTACATTCCGGGTAATTAGGTGATAAGCTTGCTAAGCTGTCTGATGTGCAGTCATTACTCTTCCCGTAAGAGCTCAGGATGAGGCCAGTATCCACTGGAGCCCACTGTCCCGCCTCCCTGCCCACTCTGCCACCTCAGGGGACAGTGTCAGTGAATGGAAGGGACAAAGGAAAGTGGGTGATGATGGGAAATCAAGAGCCCATTGTGCTTGCTAGGATGACGGCCAAATGGGGCCACTTCAGAACACCCTGTGTGTCACTTAATGTCCTTTGTCATAGCAGGTCATCTACAGGAGGCCTAGGCAATGCAGTGTCTCATATTCTTCCTTTAAACAGAATAGTCAGCATTTATGTTGTCACTGCTTTGCTGTTTATTTGAGTACTCATCATTATTGAAAAATATTTAAGTGCTTTGTTCTTATTTCTGGGGTAAACCTGGTTTAGTATTCTGTTTAAAAAAAGAAAAAAATAAAACCCTTTTTGCAACAACAACATGGATGGAACTAGAAGATACCATGCTAAGTGAGGTATGTCAGACTGAGAGAGACAAATACCACATGAGCTCACTTATATGTGGAATCGAAAGAACAGAATAAAGAAACAATCAAAATAGAATAAAAACAAAAAACTCAATTGAAAAATGGGCAGATCCTCATGCTATGTGAAATAAGACAGAAAGAACCAAGAACTACATGACTGCACTCGTATGTGGAGCCTAACATCGAAAACAACCAGGAAACAAAACTCACAGACACAGTCAATAATGTAGTGGTGACCTGAGGGGAAGGGGACGGGGGGTGGGGGAGAAGGGACAGGGACACAAAATATGGTGATGGAAAGAGATCTGACTCTGGATGATGGACACATCACACAACACATGGAGGATGTAATGTAGAATTGTGCACCTGGGACCTATGTAATTTTGGCTGATCAGTGTCACCCCAATAAATCTAACAATAAAAACGTTTAAAAACAACAACAAAAACCCCAACTCTGTTGCCTTGTTTAATTTGCATGTGGGCGAAGTCCTCCCTCGGTCTAAGCTTGGGCTTGTACCTGGGTGCCCCCTTTCAGGAAGATGGGGTATCAGCAGAGCTCCGTGCAAAAGTTGTGTGTGATTCGTTGCTATGAACTACAGCCACGACTGCACTTGAACCGGCATTTGGGGGTTCTGCTGCTTTCACCTCGTGCTGCGTGCTAAGTCTTGTCCGTATCGCTGCGTGGTTCACATTAACGTTGGTGGCCGTGTTGGCGCGGGGTCGCAGTGTGGCCGTCCGCGTGTCCAGGCCGCTGTATCGGTCACTTTCCCGTCTCCCTGCGATACGTGACTTTGAGCGGACGGTCTTCTAGATTTCCCTGTGTTGTCGTAGCATGTCCTTGAGATGAAGTCTTGGAGATGCCTCCTCGGAAGGACGGATGTGTTTTTGGGCCAGGCCTCCTCGGACTCCAGTGTGAACACAGACTGCGCGTGGCTCTCGGGAAGCCACATTCGAACTCGGTCGGTCCGGGGCGGACCTGAGACCCGGCGTTGGTGACAGACCCGGGGACACGGCGGCCCTGTCAGTGTGGAGATGTTCACCCAGGCGCCGGGGGGGCTGTCTCCCAGGCAGCGTTTCTCCGTAGAGGAAACCTTCGATGAGGCTGGTAGCCAGAGAAGGTGGGAGCCGCAGCCCCTGCCTTCAGGAAAAGCATTTAGGCCCAATCCTGGACGCCGTCGGAGTTTACACACACGCACACACACGTGCAACACGCGCCGGGGCCCGCCCCAGACCCGCGTGCCAGGGCGAACAGTGTCGAGCCGCGGGACCTGGCTTGAGGTATTATTTCGAGCTTCCCAGGTCTTAAAGGTGACCCCGTGTGCGGCCGCAGCGGAGGACCGGTGTTCCAAGCCCGCGGAAGACCCACCCGAAACCTCACCGAGTCCCAGCCGTGTGTGAACCCTGACAGGATGAAAAGTTTGGGGTTACCTATGCTATACCCAATGTCACACTTTTGACAGGGGCCGTGGCACAGCCATGAGCTGCCTTTGCAAGTGTTGGAACCAATAACTGTGATTTCTAGGAGAAAACAAGCCATTTGACACCTCTGGCTTCGCCGTCAAACTCAGTCCCTGACAGTTATTGGCTGGTCTCATCTTAGCGGATGCCACCGAGCCAAAACCCCCTACCTTGTCTTCCCCCTTCCGATCTAAGCCATCCTCACAGTCTTTTGTGCTGTGTACCCCCTTTCCCTTAGAGAACTCAACACATTGCATAAAATTATTTATTAACACGGCTGTGTCCTTCAGACCGTGAGCCCTGGGAGACCAGATGCGGCATCTGTTGTGTCCTCTGGTTCCTCACACCTCGAATAGTGCCCGTCTAGCACACAGTAGGTACCTGTGCAATCACTGCTGAGTGAATGAGTACGTGAACGAGAACGGATTTTGATCCCACGCAAGCCTGGAAGGTCATTCTCGTGGCTGAAAGGTGAATACCATCGTGGTTCTAGCGGGAACAGATTGCCCAGGCGCTGCCTGGTGCCGCTGTGGTCCTGGCCTGGGGGTGTGCAAGGTGGCAGCCAGGATGCCCAGGATGCCCTGCGTCCCCGCCCCTGACCGCGCGCTGGAGTAACACCTGCTGTTTCTCTTTGGCAGTCGCCTTCTCGGGCCTTGGTTTCACGACGTTCTACTTGGCGGGCAAGCTGCACTGCTTCACCGAGAGCGGGCGGGGCAAGAGCTGGCGGCTCTGTGCTGCCATCCTGCCCCTGTACTGTGCCATGATGATCGCCCTGTCCCGCATGTGCGACTATAAGCATCACTGGCAAGGTGAGTGCCTGCCCAGGGTCTGCCTGGCCCTGTCCGCGTCTGCTCTCCTGCAGGGGTGGGTGCAGAAATGCACCTATTTGGGGAGAGGTACGGGCCCACTGTTTACGACAGGGGCAGGCTGAGATGCCAGAGCTCGTGCGGTTTTAAAGAAAATATGCCTGTTCGAGTGGGCTGCGACCGTCATACGGCCCTTGCTGGGGACGGAATTGGAGCCCCTCCTCCTTCGCGCTCAAGGAGATGGTCCGAGCCCTACCTGAGGGCAGGCCCGTGGCCACGGACCCAAATGTGACTTCCCTCCGGGATCCCGTGCCTCAGTCCTCGGACTGGGTGCCACGTGGTTTTTGGCTCCTTGTGCATCTCACATCCATCCCACAAGGTCATGGTTCTCACCATGCACGTCCTTGCAAAGGAGGCGTCCGTCCCAGCATCCACGCCAGCAGCGTCCCAAGCAGCCGTTGCGAGGCTGGGGTGAGGCTTGCCCATGGGTAATCGGTCCTGCAAACCAACCAGCAAAGCCCCCAGCGAGGGACGCGCTTATTCCTGCAGTAAAACTCAGCCGTGTCCCCTGTTGCTCCGCGGAGCTGCGGCTGCGGGCGGCCTGCCGGGAGGCTGAGCAGGGGCACCACCCCCGGGAGCACGGGGTCTGGGTCAGGTTTCCCGAAGGACAGTCTGAGGGTCCCTCCCATCCAGCCACCCTGAGCCAGGGGTCAGACGTGGGGAGGGGAGTGGGTCTGGAACGGTGGCCGGGAGTCTGCACTGTGAACTCTGGGACGCACTGGTGAGTCTCCGGTGTCACCGTTAAGCCAACAACCGAATTAAAGGTGCCTCGACCCAGCGCCCCTGGACGCGCGGCCTCCCACGGCTGGGCCGTGGCCGTCCCCTGCCCCCTGCGGTTGTCCTGCTGCCTCCGGGCACTGTCCCCTCCTCCCGTGTGTCTGTTTCTGCAGCCAGTGCCTCGGAGGCCTGCCCCCTCGTCACCCCTCCCAGGCGTTGGTTCTAGTGGCCGGGAGGGGAGCGCCTAGCTGGGGGCGCCGTCTCCCCATCCCGTCGGTGGGGTGGGGGCCCAGGGTGGGCTCCTGCCCCTCCCGGCACCTCCCAGCCTCTCCAGCTCCTTCCCTAGCCTCTGCTCCACCCTCCGCCGCCCGGGGACTCCGGCTCTGGGCATGAGCTTCCGGCAGCAGCTTCGCCCGGGAGGGGCAGGGGGTGCAGGGAAAGGAGAGGCCAGCGCGGGGTCTACCCAGGTGGGTGCAGCACGTGCTAACCAGGGTCTTGGGGCCCTTCTGTTGGGGGTGGTCAGAGGGCCACAGGCGGGGCCTCCCCTGTTGTCCACTTTGGTTAGTGACTTGGGTGAAGTTCTAGGTCACCTGAAGCTGCATCACAGAGCCAGGAGCCCCAGGGCATGCCCACTGCACCCTCGGAACTGGGAATGTTTCCCAGCCGAGTCGCTGTCGCTTCTGAAACTGGGCACTTCCCCATGAAGACTGCCATGGGCTGGGTGCTTCTCGTGTGTCCCTTGTGAACTCTAGTTCCTTATTCTGAGCATGGGAGCAAGAGTCCCCAGCGGGCTCGCAGGGCTGTCCCCAGACCGGAGGACGTAGTGGGCTGGAGTGTGCCGTGTGCAGGACGACGAGCAGCCCCGGGCGGGCTGCTGCGGCTGGTGCCCGGGGCCTGGTTTCTGAGGAAGGACAGGTGGCATTTCCCAAACAACTGACTGAGACGCAGCCGTTGGGGGAGCGGGGTCTGTTTGTAGCTGTGAATCCTGGTTTTCACTTTGGATTTGAAAAATGATCAAGGGATTCAGAACTGAACAGATTTCTGCTCCATCCTGGAAGGCTGTGAGAGCCTTGGTGCAGTGACCTTGTCCTGCAAACCTGAGACGTGAGGTTGGCCTGGCTCAGGCCGTCCAGGTCCTGACTGGTGTACTTACCCATCCCCCACTGTGGCCGGTGCATCATGAAAGAATGAAGACTGAGGTCTTGGCATTAGGGTCGCGCTGGACTCACGGCACAGCCGGTGCACCCAAGGCTTGCTGGCCATGGGGCTCCTGACCCGTCCCATCCAATGGGCACAGAAAGGAATGTGGAGCAGAGAGGGGAGGACTTTGATCCTCTGTGGGCTGCTGGGGAAACAAGACGAGATAAAATATAATGTTTAGGGCCAGACTTGGGGGCAGAGCGAGACTGTCATGGTCGACTTCTGCAGCCCAAACTGAACGTGCATCGGTCAGTATGGGTCACGGATATGCACCTGGTCAGTTGTGCCATCCTCTTTTCAGCTTGTGCCCCCGGAGTCAGCCACGAGAGGGGTGTGCCTTTCCTTGGATCTTCTGAGGGCCTCTGAGTCAGGCTCATTTTGCCATCCGTCTACACCAGTGGTATCAGCGCAGCTGATACACCAGAGGTCTGGAGACCTCTTTTTGGTTTTCACAACCAGGGGTCACGTAGTGTTGGTCACTATGCATGTATATGGTGGGTAGAGGCCAGAAATACAGGTAAACATGATGTAATGTTGGAGGTAGCCTGTCCCCTACAAGAGAGGGGCAGAGGCTATCTTATCCAGCCCCAAATGTCTACAATTAAGAAGCAGCAATGTTCAAGGGGTGGGACATTATAATAATAATAATTATTATTATTATTAGAATTAAGGAGGCCTCAGGTTTCTGGCATGGAGACGGGGTGGACGGCAGGGCTGCCGGGTCGCCAGGAGGTGCTTGCTGCTTTGGTCTGCTGGCCATCCATCGTGCCCAGGAATCTCTGTGGAGCCCCACACGCATCGGGGAGACCCTGAGTCCTTTTCGTTATAGTCTTCTGTTAACAACATTAATAGCGTGAGACTTTTTAGGTCTCCATTTCGGTTTGGATTTCAGCCACTGTGCGAATGTGGAAGGACGTCTTGTGACGTAATCTTGGGAAGTGCGTCTGGTCTCTCGACTCCGTATTCCTGTGCAGCAGACGCCGTGCCCTCAGGTGCCTTGCTCTGTCTGCTATCGTGGCCGCTCCCAGGTGTCCCTGACAACCTTGCTTCATTTTGCTCCCCACAACCATTCTACCCTCTGCTGTCCGGGATTTCCTCTGGTTTCTGTCATTGGCTCAGTGTTCAGAATAGCCCCAGACTCCAGCTTCCTCTTCCCACGCCAGCCCAGACCACCGTTGTTTGGTGCCAGCGCCTCTGTGCCCGTCTCCCTCCTGTGCCCCTCATGCTGCAGCCGTGGGGAGCCTGTCAGTTGTGAGCCAAGAGCCCCTGCGGACGACCCACTGCCCTGAGCCTCCAGCGCAGGTCCTGCAAAGCCTACAAGGCCCGGCGCCCCCGCTGGCATTTTCTAACGCTGCCTCCTCCTTGCTTAAGCCAGTGCCCTCTCAGCCTCCTGGGCTTTTCACTGCCCATTGAACTTACCGGGCCCATCCCACCGCGGGCTCTTTCCTGTGCCTGGAATGTTCTTCTTTCAGATGTGGGTACGGCTCATCCCCTTCTCTCCTCTGAATTTTGGCTCTAGTGTCACCTTATTGGTGAGGATATCTTGTGATGATCCCTCCTAGGGAAGGACCATCCTCTAGGAGCGGGCACCTTGCTTATTGACCACCATCTAACCAATGAAGTAATTTAGGTACAGATTATTGTCTGGCTTTTCCCACTAGAACAGGAGTCTGCAAATTTTTCCCGGAAAGGATCAGGCCATAAATCTCCTGGGCTTTACGTGGTCCAGTCTCTGTTGCAGCCACTGGACTTGCTGCGGTGGGAAAGCACACATGGACAGTGTGTGAACACGTGGTTCACACGGTTGGCCGAGCTCTGCCTGGAGTACAGTCTCCACGTGGGCAGGGAGTTTTGTGTCTTCTGTAGCCATGGCACGCAGCAGGTACTTGTGTGAGATTCCTAGGGCTGGTGCAGCCAACTTCCACCAACGGAGTGGTTTAGAATGTTAGAAATCGTCTCACAGTTCTGGAGACCAGAAGTCCGAAATCAAGGTGTCGGCAGGGCCTCTGACACCTGTAGGGGACAGATCCTTCTGCCTCTTCTGGCTTCTAGGAGCCCCAGTTAATTCCAGTCCCTGCGTCCGTCTCCCCCGGTGTTTTCCTGGAGTTCTTCACATCATCTTCCCTCTGTGTGCGTCTGTATCCAAGTTTCCCCCCTTTTAGGGATACCAGTGAGATAACGTGATTACCTCTGTACAGACTCTATATCTAAATAAAGTCACATTTTGAGGTATATGGGGGATACTTAGCACTTCAGTATATCTCTTTTGGGGGACACAGTTCAACTCATAACAGTGCTCAGTAAATATGTGCTGAATGAATGAATCATTTTGACTAAATCATGGTCCTTTCTTACTGCGATCACTTTTTCTTTATATTGGTTTTACAGAAATTAATCTTATTTTCTGCAAGTTCCTCCCTTTCAAAACTGAACCAAGAGATGCCACTTTAAACATTCATTCATTCATCACGGCTCTGGTGCTGGTGTGCCAGCCGTGCTGTCCCCTGGAGGCACAATGTTGAGGAGGACAGACGTGAGGGCTGCCCTTGGAGCGCCCCGTGTACCAGGTAGATCGTGTACATGTCATGCTGTCTAAGTTCTTCTAAAGAAACTCAGAGTCACAGGACCAGGAGGCTCAACTAGTAGTGGAATAGAAAGGACAGAAGCTGTCACATGGGGTTGTTGAGTTTGGCAGAGCTGATTCTCACCCTTGGGTCCTGGAGCCCAAGGCACACAAGGTCCCGCCCAAGTCGGGCCAGCTCAGTGATGTCGGATGTCGTCATGGGGAGGGATGTGTTCCCCCCAGGACTTGACAATGTATCTGCAGAAGCATTTCTGCTTGTTTGTGCCAGTGATGGTAACAGCAAGGCTGCCACCTCAGGGTGCCAGGCCCTGGGAGATCCTTTCCTACCCTCTGACCTCATGAGAAGTGGGTAGGGTCATGCCCATTTTAAAGGTGAAGATTCACATCCAGGTTGCCTGATTCTAAGTGTGATCCTCGCTGCACTACCCAGAGACAGTAGCCCAGAGGGACAGAGGGTCCCCTGGGCCATGCAGAAGCCCCACAGATGACCTGCTTCTCCGGCCCACCGCACAGGCCTGGTCAGCCCACACCCTACGGAACTGCAGACCCGGTGCTCAGAGATGGACCTGCCTTCAGTTTCTCAGATGTGCCATGCCTCTTCTTTCTTCCGCCTAGAAGATGCCTCCATGCCCTGCTTCCCCTGGTTCATGGCTGTTCCTCCTGCAGGGCTGGCCTGTGGGCCACGTCCTCAGTGACCCGCCCCTGGTCCAGACAGGCCAGGCCCCTCTGATGGGGGATCGCACAGATCCACACTTCTCCAGGGCTCACAACCCAGCCTCAGCTCACTGACAAGGCTGTCAGCAAAGGATGCCATCAACAAAACGGAAAGACAGCCTAGGGCATGGGAAGAGATGTTTGCCAATGATACATCCGATAAGGGGTTAATATCCAAAAATTTATAAAGAGCTCATACAATGCAACACCAAAAAACCAAACAATCCAATTAAAAAGTGGGCAGAGGACCTGAATAGACATTTCTCTAGAGGATATGCAGACGGCCAATAGACACATGAAAAGGTGCTCAACTTTTCACCATAGAAATCACTGATCATTAGAGAAATGCAAATAAAACCCACAATGAACTCCACCTCACTCCTGACAGAATGGCTGTCATCAATAAATCAACAGACAACACGAGGGAGCCCTTACGCACTGTTGGTGGGGACGTACCCTGGTGCAGCCACTATGGAAAGCAGTATGGGGAGGTCCCTCAAAACATTAAAAATACAACTACCCATGACCCAGCAATTCCACTTCTGGGTATTTACCCCAGGAAACGCGAAATAGTAAATTCAAGAAGATACGTGCACCCTGTGTTTATTGCAGTGTGTTTGTAATAGCCGAGATATGGAAGCAACCTGGGTGCCCACCAATAGATGATTGGACAAAGAAGAGGTGGTACATATGCCCCATGGAATATTACTAGGTCAGAAAAGAGAATGAAATCTTCCCATGTGCAACAACACGGATGGCCCTAGAGGGTATTATGCTACGTGCCAAGTCAGACAGAGCGACGTAACTCGCATATGATGTCGCTTACATGTGGGGCCCAAAGAACAAAATAAATGAACAAACAAAACAGAAACAGATCCATAGATACAGAGAGCAAACTGATGGCTGCCAGAGGGTGGGGGGTTGGAGGGTGGATGGAAAGGGTGAAGGGACTAAGAAATACAAATTGGTGGTTACAAAACCGTCACGGGGATGTAGGGTACAGCACAGCGAACAGTCAGTACTACGGCAATAGCTGTGTCCAGTGCCAGGTGGGTGCTAGACGAAGGGAAACCACTTCGTAAATGACATCGATGTCCAGCCGCTATGCTGTACACCTCAAGCTCATGTAAAATCATACCGAATGCCAACTGTCATTGAAAAATAAAACAAGACAAATACCCTATGATTTCACTTATTTGGGGAATCTAAAAAAGAAAACGGATGAAAAAAACCCAAGTAAATGAATAAACAAAACAGAGTCAAACTCAGATACAGAGAACATGTGGATGGCTGCCAGGTGAGAGGGGGGCTGGGGAGATGGGTAAAAGAGGGGGAAGGGATAAAGGAGTGCAGATCAATAGCTGCAAAATAGGGAATACGTTCAGTAGCGTCGTAATAACCATGCAGGCACGGTGTCAGATGGGGACGAGACTTCCTGAGCGATCACTTTGTATAAATGTCTAATCACTGCGTGGGACCCCTGAGACTAATGCCATGCTGTATGTCAGCTGTAATTGGAAAAGAAAAAAATTATTAAAAAAAAAAAAGCCTGCTGGTCCGTCCGCTTTCCGTCGGCCCTTCAGGATGGGAGGGTGAGCTCCCCAGTTGCCCCAGGCCACGTGAGGCTCTTGATGACACTCGTCCTCATGCAGTAAGTCCTCGTTTGGACCTTGTTCACCATCTCCGCGATGAACGGCTGCAGACGCCTTGGCCGTGAAGGCGACGTGGCTGGACCTCCCGTCGCCCTGGTTCCTGGTGACAACTCCGGCCCGAGTTACCACTTTTCGCTCATTCCGTCAGGAGGGACCCAGCCTCCGGCCGTCCCTCGCTTGTTCCTCATCGGTGAGCGGCGGGACACGGCCCGGACGGACGTGATGCTCTGATCAGAGCTGCACCTCCTGGAATGCCGAGTCGGAAGGAAGCCGGGCAGACGGCGCCGCGCACGGGTTGCTGGTCGGCCTGCTCAGTGGTCAGTGGCTCAGACGCTGACGCAGACGCCGTGCATCATTTCGGATGCTAACGAAAGCCCGCAGGGGGCTGTCCCTGGGGTTAGAGGGAAACAAAGCGATAGGGCAACTCTAAGACCTTGAACTAGACACAGCCCTGGCACATTTTATGCGCTGTGGCCACAGGCTACGCACGGAAGAGCTACTCCACGTGACTCACGTTAGTTATGCCTTGTGACTCCACTCCAGAATCCTATTACTTTTCAACGTCTTGGGTGACCAATGATTTTTATGTTCATTAGAAGTTTATTCAGAATGATAGGGGGTTGGGCCACGCTGAAGAGCTTAGGTTGCTGTGTGAGGTACAGGGTGGGGAAGGATTGGGAAGCCCCCAGTAGTTCTGGAGAGGAACCGAGGAACAGGATGAACACTGTATTTCTTAGCCACTGTATTTTAAGGTCCTATGTTGTGACATGCTCTGTGGCACAATCTGTAAAAGCGCGGTCTCGTTAAATCATCATCACAATGCAGTGAGGCAGATACTCGTACTGAGGTCTCTCTTTGAGAGCCAGGGAAACTGAGGCTCAGAGGTACAGGGACTCGCTCTGCTGAGGCTCGTATTGTCTTTGCTTGAGGATTCATCAGCCTGGAGGATTCTCAGGTGGGTGGTGAAAGTGGTCTTGGATACCTTACCAGGGCCGTAAAGGGGTTCAGAACAGGCCTCCCTGAGATAGGCCACTTTGGCACGTGGATTATTTTGACGTGAAGGCAGTCCAGGTGTTGTAGGTTCAGGAGAAATTTCTGCCCTGCCCTTAATGAGAAGAATCTAAATTTGGGGGCCTTGCCTGCAATAAGAGTTATTACTGCAAATAACTTTTTATTACCTAGTTATATGGCAGGGCAGACATCCAATTACTGAGCAGCTGTTCTTATCGTCTTGCAAATTACCCTTCTGCCCTCTGAAGCCCTGAGCACTTTATGTCATCATTAGCTCAGGATGTCACATGTGCCTGATTTTCCCTTTCTGTCTCTGAACCTCTCACGTGGGGTCTCTAGCTCTCTCTTGTATGTGGGTTTCCCGTACCTACACGTGTATTTAAATTTGGTCGTTTTGTCTTGTTAATCTGTCGCAGGTCGATTTAATTATTACACCAGCTGAAAGAAGCTAGAAGTGTAAAAAAAAGTGTCATCCTGCCTCCCACCCGGCTGCCTCCCACCCTAGGTGCCTCCCACCCGGCTGCCTCCCACCCTGGGTGCCTCCCGCCCTGGGTGCCTCCCACCCGGCTGCCTCCCGCCCTGGGTGCCTCCCGCCCGGCTGCCTCACTGTTGTTGCTCCGACGGTCTTCTCCTTCCCTCCCCACTCGGTGGCTACGCACCGGGGCTTGGCAGGCCCTCGTGTTTCCTTTGCCTTTCTGCCCGACGGCGGCCACACGGTCTCACTGCGTTTGGGCAACTGCGGAGAGGAAGTAGCCACCATTAGTCCGTGTCTCCCTTTGGCCAGTTAGAGTGACTTTGGTTTCTAAGTGATGTTTTGTCCCAACCAAAGATGTGGCCTACTTTCTGAATATGCCTTGGCAGAGCTTTCAAATAATTTGAACGCTTGGCATCAGTAGGCTGACCCTGCGGAGCAAATTCCTGAAACACTTACAGGAGAAGCCCCTTAGCCACCACGTGCTTGTCTGACGCTCCTCTGTGACTGGTGAGGTGACAGAGGCCGGAGCCGGGGCCGGGGCCCGCACCAGAACACAGGAGCAGTGGGCAGGCTTTCCGTGGGGAGAAGGACCTTGTTTACTGGCACTGAAAAACCCGCATTCGCTGCTGTGTCCACACCCCACCTGTCAGAGCACCCACGGGGCGCTCGGTCAGCGCACGGGGGACCTCCGTGCTGCCGTCACAGAAACCCCGACGGTCTTCACCTGCTTTGGCCGCTGTACGTAGATGAAATTATATGCCGTAAAGGACTCAATTGATTTAAAAGAGCTTCAAGCTAC
>PVJL010017244.1:0-18788 GCA_004026885.1 Lyroderma lyra
TGGTGTCCACATTGGGGGGCACTGTTGTGCGGTAAGGGGTCACTGCAGTAAAGCGTTTAGGACAGCGCCTGGCCCGCACAGATGTTACCCTTGTCCTGCTCCCCCACTGGGCAGATGGGTGCACGTGGTCACATGGCCACACTTAGCTGCAAAGGAAATCAGGGAATGATGTCTTTATCCCAGGGCCTATGAGGTCAACTGAAAACCCAAGGCTCTGGTCCTCTAGAAGGGGCAAGTGGATATTGGGGTGCACCTAGAGAGTCTGACCTGGCTCCAGAGGTTGTGAACTAGAGGCCCACAGGTGGTGTCTGACCCTATGTAAGCTCTGACTGACTCTTAAAGGGCTTTAAATCCATGCGAATTAATTCCCAACTTTTAACAATTTAGATTGCCACATAAAAATAAGATTTTTGGCTTCTGTTGAAAAACTGAAGGTCAGGTCACACTGGGCTCAAATCCCCACAGACAGTTGGCTAGAGGTGGGCAGCACTGTCCGAGATGGCCCGTGCCTTCCAGTTCACCTCAGGACCCCCTGCTCCCTATCACTTCCCTCCCACCCCACCCCGTTCCTCTCTCAGGGACTTGGCCTGCCTGTCCCCAGAGGGCACTGCAGTTTCGTAACTCCTGCTCTAACAGCCATCAGCTTCTGCAGAGAAGCAAGCTGAGGCACAGAGAAAACAAGGGTCTTGCCTAAGGTCACCCAGTGAGCCTGCACCAGAGGTGAGACCCCAGCTGCCGCTTTCTGCCACACTGGTCACCTGAGGGTCAGCCAGGTGCTCATGTGTCCGGTGTGGGGGGGAGGGTGGCCCAGTGGTTAAGCCAGTGGGCACTGGGGCCTGCTGGGCCCGGGCTCTCGGCTCTGCCACTTCCCAGGACAGGGAGTGCCTGCTCTCTGAGCCGTTTTTTGTTCTGTTTTCACTGCATGATGGAATAATAACGAGCCTGCCTCGTGGAGTCAGTCACAGGAGGAGTAAAGTGAGGTGTGGGTTCTTACTTGATAGTGAGCACGCCCTTAGAATTCCACCCCAGGCGCCTCCCTCCATCCGCCCTGCACAAGACATACTTGTTACTGGGACAGGAGCTCAGAGACAAGTGGCGTGGCTGCCCCTTCCGTGTGAGGGGTGACTCTCCTCAGCTGGGGCTGTGGCGAGCGCTGAGGGGGGCGGAATCTGTGTCAGCCGTCGGGGTAAGCCCGAGTCGTGCCTGGGCCGGGCTGCCCTGGAAACAGCCACCTCTGTGACCCAGGAGCTGTGCCCGCCCGCCTCCTATTTCCTCGGGGGAGCTCTTGCTCAGGTTTTAGTTCTGACATGAGTTGGCATAACCTCAGAGAAGCGCCTGCTCCATCCCCTGCCAGCTGTTCTAAGATCCACGCCCACGAGTGGCATGCTTCGGGGCTCACCACAGCGACCGGGGAGCAGCCTCTCATTGCGCCCCCCACCACAGTCCAGCATTTGGCTCTATTTATATACATCACGTACCTGGATACTTCTGAGTCTTGCTTTGTTTTTATTGCACAAACAAGACTAGGACAATCATCATGAAAATAATTGTAATAACTCTCAAGTGGAGAGGAACGCCCAGACGCGACCAGCCGGCTTTGCTTTCGAACAGCATTGCTTAAGTGCTTGCTGCACCGTGGCAGGTGCTGTGCTTTCTGGGCTTGATTGCATTGAATCTGCACCACCCCCCAACAAGGTAGGAACGGGTTACAGATGGGGAAATCGAGGCACAGAGTTATTAGGTCACCTCCTCAAGGTCACACAGCTAATGGATGATAGAACTAAGACCTGAAGCGGCTCTAGTGTCCCACACTTACTCACTCCTCGGGGTTGCTTCTTCTGTCCCCATGTCCCTGTCACTTTGATGACCCAGAGACATCAAGTCTATAGCATCATCATTCACCCTATGCTGGCCATTTCTGAGTAGTGCCTGGATGCCAGCCCTGCCTCAGAGCAGAGGAACAGACCCTGGGGACATGTGGAGACATCACCTTTGTTCCCTGCTTATTGTCACTGAATTCGCTATTTATAAGCATTTTTTAAAACCATGACCGCATGACTATGAGGTGCAGGTGGCCAACTGTCCCAATTTGCTAGGACTGAGGCACTTCCTGGAGCCCAGAACTTTCAGTGCCAAAGCAGGGGCAGTCCTGGGCAAATAGAGATGGTTGGTCACCCTAGGGGCAGAGCTGGGCTGTGCTTTCTGAGCCATTTCCTGGTGTTGGACACTTGGGCTGTTTCCAGCTCTTGGCTGGGCAGGCGGGGCAGCCCTGTGACCACAGCTTGTCACTGGAGCATCCTTTTCTCAGGGGTCAGGTGGGAGGAGACCAAGCTTCTAGGGCTCCTCACAGGATATGCACAGGTCTTACACCCAGCTTTCCTGACCTGTTCCTCACCTCAGCTGGCAGAAAATTCAGCTGGGGACTTGGGACAATGAATTTCTGTTGTTTAAACCACCTCGTCTGTGGTCCTTAGTTACTAGCAAACTCATCATCGATTGTATTGGTACAGTAGAAACACTATACAATGGTGAGCTGGGGCACACATTTTCCCAATTCCACGATCAAGGCTTGCATCTTGAGATTGGCCCTGGTGGGAGTATTTACACCATGGAAATCTGCAAATGCTACAGATCAGGCCTCAACTGTCACTGTTTTGTTGATTGTCTAGATAGACATAAGAAAGTGGTGGAAAAAATGTTAAGAAGGCACATTCAATCCAGTGTGTCATGTCTGTGGTCATTACATCATGAACAGCACAAAAAACTGAAAGCTATTGTCCCGTTCAGCAATGTATTCACAAACTGTTATCTGAATCAGCAAGGATTCCAGTATGCCAGGACTATTTATTATCCAATTCAGCAAAACGGCGCTCACGTTGTTGGCCCCGCGGTGCTCAGAGAGCCCGTGTTTTAATCACTTAGCAGCTCGCCGACGGGGAGGGCCCGGGGAGGCCAGCTCTGGCCTGCGCAGGGCCAAGGGGCTCTAGGCTGCAGAGGGTTGACAGGTGGGTGGACAGACAGACTGGTTGACAGATGGACGGATGCCTGCCTTCCAGCTCTGCAGGAATCAGCTACAGTGGGCAGACTAGAGTCCGTGTCTCCCCACTCCCTGCCCTGGGGGACTTCTATAGGGCTCCTGCTCAGTTACCTCTGACTATAAGGACCCTGTGGAGTCAACAGTTGAATTTCTGACGAGGTCTGGCCTGGGATCCCGAGAGGCAACTTGACCTTGACTTGACCAATAGCCTTGACCTGATCAGCTACTCTCTTTGCAATGTAAATCGATCCCCTCACCCCTGCTCAGACCCACTCACGGCTTTGCACTGCCCTGGAACGGTTTGCGGCTCCATTCCTGTCTTCACAGCCCTGCGCTTCGGCCTTATCTCTCTCCCCTCTGGGTCCAGCCACAGTGCAGCTGCCTGTTTCTCCAGCACTCCGAGCTCATTGCCCTCTCCGAGCCATTGTGCATGCTCTTCCTCCTGCCGGCTGCACTGTGCCCCAAGCCCACTCTTCCCCAGTCTGGCTCCTCCTCATCCAGCAGGAGCTTGTTATACACGTCCTCTCCTCCAAGAAGCCTTCCCTGATTGCCTGGCTAAGGCAGGCTTCCTGCTTTCTTCATTGCCCTTACATTACACTCATACGTAATCACTTGTCTTTATACGTATTGAATTCTTAGATGAATTAATTATTTCACTGATTTATTTTTTTTTTACCCTTCACCTCCACGGAGGCAGGGGTGGTATCTGTCTCACAGAGCCCAGTGTGAGGCCTGACACTTAATGGACACTGGGAAGATGTGTGTTGAATGAACCAATGAAATAGGGTTACTGAGAAGCATGGCCCAGCGGAGATGTGGATTCAAATCCTGGCTCTGGCACTTACTGGCCATGTTTTCTGGGGTAGGTTACTGTCTCTTGGGGCCCCAGTCTCCTTGTCTGTAATAATAGCGCCCCTTCATGGGACCATCATGGGGATTAAATGGATCAGTCCATGCACAGTTTAAGGAAAAGGACTCTCTTACGCAGTGTGGCACTCAAGAGACTTGGGTGTTAATGCTCTTGCAGGTAAAGTGCTGCGGGACTGTTGAGGTTCAGAGGTTCAGAGGTTCAGAGGCTGACTTCCTACTGGAGCGGGTGCAATAACTCCAAGAAGGCTTCTCAGAACAGGGGGTATTTGACCTGGACCGTGAAGGGGAGTGGGTAGAACATCTCTAGGCAGAAATGGGGGTGGGGAGATCAGGAGAAAGGAGGCACACCTTGTCCGGGAAGAGACCCCGTGGGTGGGTCAGGCCTGCACCAGGACCATGACACGATACTCTTCATGTTTCTCCTATTCTAGGCCCCCAGCCTTCTGTCCCTGTGGTCTTGACATTTGGTTTGCACCCATTTCCTGTTTCTGTGTTTGGCTGCTAAATAGTGAGTGCTGACTCGACGAGGAGACATGGGAAGGGACAATCCCCTCAAAGTAACCCAGGAGGAGATGACTCAGTTGCCCCGACCCTAACTTTGAGAAAACTCAGTCAGTTTGACATTGGGGTAAACCTGGAGAGGCCCCCTGGGACTGCACAAAGCCAGCTCCCGTGGTGTCACAGAATGCCAAGGATGTGCCTGATGCCACTGACTCGTGTGGGCTTGGGCGAGTCGCTCTGACTCTCTGGGTTGCTGTCCTCATCTGCAAAATGGGCGCAGACGTGCCTCCGAGTTGCTGGGATGGTGACATGGGTCCTCTGGTTGGCACAGTGCATTTCAGAGTGGTCCTCCCACCCCAGTCTCCTCATGTGGTTGATTTGACAACATGGAAGGCTGGGTCCTCTTATCACCCCCATGTCACAGATGGGGAACCCTGAGGTGCAGAGAAGGACCCTGACACACTCAGCACCACACAGCCTGTGAGTGGCAGACTCAGGACTGGAGCCGGGTCCCCGGACCCCCAGATGGGGCGCGGGTGGGTGATCAGGTATAGGCAGGACCCAGGAGGTGATGTGGCAGCAAGGATGGGGGCACTGATCTCAGGGCTGGCACACCTCCACCTGGCCGTGGAGATCACCTTCCTCCAGGTGTGGCCAGCATAGAGGAAGTTTTCCTAGTGTCCCAGAGCAGAGCAGAGGCCAACTCCATTTAACAACGAGACAACACGAAAGGCCAGAGGAGCTTCAGGAGTCAGTGACGTGACCGCCACCTGCGTTTGGGTGTGGCCGCCTTGTACTGAGTCCTTGCCGTGTGCCAGCCACCGTCGGGGGCACCTCCACGTTTTCTCATTTAACCCCACAGCAACGTCATGGACAGGTACACTGTCACACTCACGTTGCCGATACACAAACCTAGGCTGAGGGACGCAACGTGGCAAGTGGAGCTGGGACCCCCAGTACAGTCTGTTCTAAACGCAAGGCCCAGTAGTTGCTCTGCAAGTATCAGTTTAGTGAACCAACACACGAATTAGCAAAAACGAAGGCCCGCGTGAACTAACTGAGTAGAAAATCATTTAAGAGACCACTTAGTCCTCCCTAGGGACACAGGTGTCTTCTCTGCAACACCTCAGGTGAACACCTCCTTGGTTTCCCCCAGAAACGGGGAGCTCACTCCCGAACTTTGTGGGCAGCACTAGCTCTCAAAGGGAACATGGAGACGGAGCCTGAGGTCCTGCTAAGAGCTTGAGATGTCACAGCTGGGGACCCTTGGCGCCCCTCCTCACACCCACACAAGGCAGGGGTCTGCATTTCCGAGGTGCCCCACTGAGTGGGGGTGGGGGGAGCAGAGGGAGGCTGGGCTTATCCAGGCTGAGATAAAGGGCCGCGAGCAGGCTGGCCAGATGTCTCGTTTTACATGGGACAGAAAACAACAGTAATGACCCGTTTCAAACGGGTCATCTGGTCAGCCTAGCCCTGAGTCCTGGCTCAGACTGCTTGGGTGTGACTTCAGGTGTGTCATTTAACACTCCCCCGGCCCTCTTATCCATAACACCTGGATTAAAAGGTGGCTCCTATCTCACAGGGTGTATTGAAGAGTCCATGAGATAATCCACAGTTCCCGGATGGGGAGACCTAGAGACCGAGCCCCCAAAATGCTCCTCCGGTACCCGCTCAGGCAGGGCACTTTCCGGACCCTGTCCCCAGTCCTCCCTTTGCCTCTGAAAGGCAAGCAGGGCAAAGACAGTTTTCTTTAATGTAATAGGTGACCTGGGACACAGAGATAAGCAACCTTCCTGAGTCCAGCCAGTGAATGGGGACTTGAGCCCGGTTCCGGCCCCAGCCCGCTGTTCACTGCAGGGCTTGGTGACAGATCACATGCCAGAGGCCCTGAGGGTGGAGTGGGGGTGGGGTGGGGCGGAGGATGGAGTGTGGGTGTCAGGAGACGGGGAGCAACCAGTGGGTCACTGGGACTCCCCTGGTGTCATTTTCAGCGTTGTGGCACCGCTGGGGCCGAGGGCTCAGCTCTCGGGGTGCTGGGGAAACTCCGGGGCTTTTGGAGGGAGGCTGTCTTCCTGCAGGCCCCCTTCACTCTCAGACCGTCTCTCTCCTGGTGCCCCTCCTCTGCGCTCGGCCCATGGGGGTGGGGGACACAGCTTCCTGCTGTGCAGAGCAGACCGCGTGCCCACAGGCAGAGCAGAGGTGGTATCAGCAGTTGGAGGTCTGCCAGAAGGAAGAGGGGTGAAGGGATGATGTGGGGACCGGGAACCCCTGTGGGTCTAGGCTAGCCTCTAGGAATGGGTCAGAGCTGTGGCCAACAGATAGATCCCTTCCTTGGGATCGGAGTCCTCCAACCCTTCACCAGACCTGGATGCACCTTTGCTCCCATCTGTCCATCTGTCCATCCATCGTTCCTTCCAGGCCCTGGTCTCATCTTAACCTCGACTCCGCCTTTCACCTATGCCCGCCTCCTCGTTCCTGAACCGCGCTAAGCACCCACCGACCACAGGGCTTTTGCACCTGCCATTCCTGCCCCCTGGAACGCTCTCACGCCAGACATTGCAAGCCTCCCTCCCTCGACACATTCAGTCTGTGCTCAAGTGCCATGCTCAAGTGTCACCTTTCAGAGAGAATCTGAACCAACCTCCATCCTCCATGAATCTTTTCTTCCCTCCCCTTGCTTGGCTTTGCTCTGTAGTTCTTGTCACTGGATATACGCCTATTCCACACTTACTGCTCATCACTTCATCACCTGTCTCCTCCAGCTCTAACAGGGCCGAGATGTTTGTGTTTTGTTTACTGCTGTGTCCCCTGTGCCTAGAACAGTGCCTGGCACACAGTTTGCCCTCCATAAGCATTTGTTAAATGTATGGCTGAATTCACCCACTTGTCCGTCTGTCTGTCCATCCATGCATCTATCTTCCATTCTTTCTTCCCACATTTCCTCCTTTACCCACCAGTCACCCAGAGTTTCTCTGCGCCGGGGCTTGGGTTTGGTGGTCTGGCAGGGCACACAGATGAGGAAAACAGATGGTGACACGGGGGCCGGGGGGGTGGGGGAGGGGAGCTTGTGGGCTTCCGAGACATGGGATGGGGGGAGGGGAGGGGAGGTTCCCAGGGCACGCTGGACACTCAGTGCCCCACTGGGGGTTGGCACCTGATACAGACTTTGTCGAAGTGGCTTCTTGGAAGAAGTGGGGGTGCTCAGGGTGGGGGTGGTAATCAGAAGCCACCTGGGGGAGTGGGTGCTCGGGTGTGAGACCTGTGAAAAGTTGCTTCTGGAGAACTGCTGGCAGGGCTGGGGGGCCCAGTGGTCCAGGAGGAAGCTGGGAGGGGTGTGCCCAGTGCCTCTGTGCAGCCTCTTGGTTGAGGCAGAGCCCACCTGGACCACTCCCCTTCGCACGCACCCTCTGGGATACCTGGAGGAGCTGCCCCCAGTCGCTCCATAGGAGATGGTCCTGTCCCTGCACCCCCCCCCCTTGTCTGTCTCAGTTCCCGTGTTGTGTACTACACGAGACTGGATGTTCTGAAAGCAGGGACTCTCCCCCAATTCTCCACTTCGCTGCACCCCATGCCTCCTGCCTCCAGCCAGTTGTGGGCTGTGGCCTTGTTTTTATTGCAGGCTTCAGGTGGGGCCTGAGCTCATGGAGAAGGCAGGAAGGAACTTGCAGAATTGGTAATTACATATGGGGGGCAGTACCCTCTAACTACTCTGGGGGTGCTACTGAGACTCAGAGACATTCAGTCACTCCCCAACCTCATCTAGGGAACATGGCTAGGCGCATATCCCATCTGTCCCTGAGTGGAGGTCCCAAAAGCCCATGGGGGCCTGAGGCAAGGCATGGGGGGAGTTCAGAACCCAAGGGGCCAGGTCAGCTCCTGCAGGGAACGAGGGAGGGAGGTGGCAGCCACGGCTGTGGGGCCAGGCGGAAATGGGGCAAGACGGGCAGGCGGAGCCTCACCTGGAGACACCTGCCCAGACAGGCTCAGACTGTGCCTGAGCCCTGGGAGGCAGTGGAAGGGGAGGAGGTGGAAGGGGAGGAGGCAGCTTCTGCAGAGTCCAGCCTGGGGCCTGCCGGGACCGGAGGTAAGAAGCTGCTATTCAGGGTGGGGGACGGGATGGGGAAAGGTCAGCAAGGTGTGACTTCCCAGCCTGGCCCACTTGCCCTTGGCTGGCCCCCAGGTCTAGTTCAATGCTCTGAAGGCACGTATGAGGCCTGGCCCTTAACTGTTCAGGGTTCTGGGCCAATTTGGGGGCCCTTGGCTGTCCTGGGGTTGCCCCATGCTGCTCTGAGTGTGGGCTGGGTGTGTTCATGAGATCATCCTGGCATAGGGAAGCTGGCGGGGTTTGGGGAGTGCTGCCTCTGCCCAGATGAGGAGCCTGCAGGCCGTTGAGGGCCAGGGTGAGGCTGTGTACCCTGGCACTTAGGGGAGGCAGGTGGCCTGTACCCCTGCAGGCTTCATCCCCAGTATCCAGAGCCTGCTTCCTGCTGGGATCCCATGGTAAACCGGTTTGGGAGCAGGTTGGCCTGGGTTGTTTGGCTTTTGACAAGGAGGAGCTGAGTGGAGGGGACAGGGCCCAGCCCAGTGTCCTTCCGCCTCTCTCCAGCCCCCTCACCTGGCCTCACAGCCCTTCCTGTCCTGGCTAAAAGGGCCTCCCGACTGGCCGCTCAGCCTCCCTGGGCCAGGCCTCTGCAATGAGACTAAGTGGTGGCCGAGGACACACTAGGACGGGGGAGCCATCACGGAGGGAAAGGCCCTGGCCAGCCAGTGCCTGCTGTGGACCCTGGGCCAGGCTTCCTCCTTTGGGTTGCTTTCCCATCTACCACAAGGGAGGGGGGCAGGGGCAGTGATCTGAACACAGAGACCGGAGCAGAAGTGCCCCCCAACTCCAGCCCAGCCTCCCCCTGCAAACCCAGTCTCCTGGCCCCACATGTCAGCCAGACAGAGGGGGGTGGCTGGGGTTGGGAAGGGGGCCTGGCACCCGACCAGCTCTGCCCCAACAATGTGGCTCCCTGGGGTGTGTGGGCAGCAAATGGGCCCCCCACGTTCCCTCTGTTAATTAGGCCACCCCTGCTAATGAGCGGCTGTCATCCCTGCTCCATTAGGCTTCCCGGGCCATCTGCGCCCCAGCACTTAGCAGGAGACCCCATGGAGGGGGGTGCGCCCTGGCTGCTGGGGCAGAGGCTCGTGCAGAAGGCCATGCTCTTGAGTGGCACTGTGGGGGGTACCCCCAGGGCAAGGCCAGGAGCTCTATGGGCTTTGTGCAAAGTGCACTCAACCCTCTACTTAGCAGAAGAGGAAAGTGAAAGCCCCGGTTTTGAGGGGAGGAAACTGAGGCCCCCTCTTTTTGACTCCCCAGGTGGGTCTCCTGCAGCCCACACCTTATTACAGGTCTTTACTGGTCACCAGTGGGAGTCGGGGTGGGGCTCATGGGGAGGTCAAAGTCAAGATCCTAGGCCTGGGGACCCTATGGAAGTCAAGTGAGGTGGCACAGTGTCACCCTCAAGACGAAGCAAATCCTGCCATCTCTGCTCTGCTGCCTTGTGGGTAGATTAACCCTCTCTGGGCTTCCTTTGCCTTCCCTGGCATGGGAGTGGCAATGCCTCACTGCCTAACCAAAGACACCTGGCCCAAGTCTTGGGCATCTAAGCAGCTGTCCCCCAAACCTCACAGGCCAGGGCTGAGGGAGTCACTGACAAAAGAGGCGCAACTGTGGAGACACCAGCAGCAGCTGGGATGGCCTGTCTGGGCCCTGTTGTTCAGGAAAGGAGGCGCCTATGGGGTTAGAAGCCTCTTCTGCTTCCTGCCTTGGGGAATTTGCATTACCAAGAGCCTAGGACAGTGGTAGCACCCCGGCCTGGCTGTCTGTGTTTTATACTGTGGATTCTGAGGCACAGACAGCTCCAACCTGGACAGTTTGATGCCAGATCCCATGCTGTGCTATTTTAAGGGCTTTGGGACAATGCTGGGAGGAGTCTAGGTGGGGCAGTTTGGAGCCTCCCAACCCTTGGGTCTTCCCCAGGTCTGAGCAGGGCATCAGGGGTCCCTATGGGAAGAGCAGTCCTGTCAGCTGCCACACCCTGAGGAGGGGCTGCACTTCTGGCTCTTGAGGCCAAGTGGGAAGGCACCACCTAGCCCACCCAACAGGGGGCCTGACATGTGCAGATGGCCAGGGCCTCACCTGAAGAACCCGGGCCTTTGGGTGCATGGCTCTGCCCCTGCTTCTCATGGCAGGAGTGATCCAGGCTGGCCGGCATGGGGATGGAGGTGGGGACAGGATTTGTGGCCCATCTTGCCCTGGGTTCAGGGGTCTCAGAAGGCTGGGAGGCAGGAGTGTGGCCTGTTCTGGCTGGATCCACCCACCCTGGCTAAATGCACGTTGGGGGCTGGGCTGAGGTGAGACATTCCGTCATGCCTAGCATGGGAAGAGGGGGCGGCCGCCCTTTGTACCTTCTATTCCGGGCAGCTGGGCACCCTGGCGTGCCCGCCTCCTGGGGAGGTCTGCAGGGGTGGCACTTGGAGGCCCAGCCAGCATGGACTTTATCTAAGGACCTGTATCCTGGAGTGCCCCTCTCCCAGCAGGACAGGAACAGGGTGACCATGGCCGGGGTAATGTCTGTCTGCCTGCCTGTCTGGGCCAGGCCCAAGGTCACCTCTGGTTGGCAAGTGGTCAAGATGCCACTGGAACCAGGAAGGGGGTACTGGGGGAGGAAACCAGCCTTGAAGTCAGATCCTGGTTCAACTTCAGTGTGACCTTGGGCTGCCTTCGCCCCCAGACCTCTGAGCCTCAGTCTCCTCCTCCAGCAGATGGGGCAAGGCTTTCTCAGCAAGATGTAGGAGGAAATACAAGTCACTTGCCTTGCACAGAGTCAGTGCTCAATAGAGGCACATGGCTCTGGCCCTGAAGGCCTTAGGAAAAGGAGCAGAGAGTGGTCAGTGCTGGAGACAGGTGTGGGCACGGGAGCCCGGCTGGCATCAGGGAGTGCCTTTTCTCTAACCACTAGCCCAGTGCTTTTGAAACCAGATCCAGGTAAATGTGGGTGGGGCCTCTGCCTGGGTCCCCAAGGTAGCCAATGGGATTGAGTCTGTCCTTGGAGCTCCAAATAAGGTCTCAGAAAACAAGACCTGGGCAGTCTCTGCCCTCCTATTTCTCTGGCCTTTCATCCCATCATTGGAGCTGCACCAACCTCTTGTACCCCAAGCCTGGGCTTGAATCTCCATTAAACCTGTTCTGTTTTCATGGCGGACACTCCTCATGCTCTGCCTGCATCTTGGATATGTCCGGCTCCCTGCTTCTTCTCCAGCTGGGGGATGAGCGGTGGGTGGGGGAGGCAAGCCTAGGGCACAGGGCACACAGCTCCCTTTGTGACTGTGGCTGAGTCATATGGGCAATGCCATCCCCCTGGGCCCTGGGGCGAGTGTGACGGGAGATGTTATTATGGGGCTGTGGCTGCCCCCTGCCCCCACCCCCTCCCAAACCCCACCCCCATGCTTATGGCCAGGAGGCTTTCCCAGGGAATGAAAAGGGAGGTGACTGGGAACGTGGGCCAAAAAGCACGTGGTCTGGATCCCAGGATCTGGGTTCGAGTGCTGACTATGCTGATGATGTGCTGTGAGATTTTTGGAAGGTTCTCTCTCTGAACCTCAGTTTCCATCTCTGTTAAATAGGAATAGTCATCATCATTTTGTAGAAGAGCTACTGGACATGAAAGTGCTTTGCAAACTATAGAGTGCTGGGCCATTGTCATTTGTGTTGACTTGATGATAACCATGATGACCTTAGCCAACATTTGTTGAGCACCTACTGTGTGTCAGGAATGGTGTTCAATGAATTACAAGGCCACTCAGTTCACAAGGAGAGAAGCCTGGACTTGAACTGCTCTTGTCCCATAAAAACTCACCTCCAACAGGCAGTGGTCGCCTGTGAGTGACCCTTCCCACGGGTGGCACAGCTGTGCACTGTTTGTCACACCGCCCTGGCTGGAGGCTTAGAGATGGGGAAGGGTGAGCCTTTCAGGAACAAATCTATGTCCTCGCACTTGCTCAGGCCTCTGTCACAGTGGGCACTCTCATCCCTGGCCTGGGGTCCACACGTCCTCCCAGAGCTCCTCCCACTTCCCTGGCAGCCCCCTGATTCTATCTCCTTTGCAGGCTGCTCTGAACAGTAAAGCACATCGGGGTGCTCATTTGTGCCTCGACCTTGAGCTTTATGTACGTGGCCTCATTTATTATTACTGGTGGTGCTGTACTTGTCCCCACATGACAGGTGAGCGGTGGATGGCTAGAGAGGTGCTGCCTGAGTCCCCTGGCTGGCAGAGCCAGGAGTGGGAGCCAGCTGACCTGAGTCCAGAGTCTGGTCTTCCAACCTCTCAGCAACAGCATGGCCCCCTCACCTCCACCCTCTAAAATAAAGCCCTTTCTGAATCCCCTACTCCATCTCTGGCCACTGACACCAGCTCACGACCTTCTCTGGGCCTGGGAGACCCCCACCCCTCACCCCTGAGCTCTAGCAATATTTCCAACTGCCTGAGGAAAGGCTCCCCCACATGTCACAGGTGCACCCCATTCCACTGTGTCCAAGGGCAGCCTCTTCCCTGCTTCCTACATCTGCACCCCCTTCTGTGCCCCCCATGCTTCAGGGTAGTTTCTGACATTTTCCCCCTCACCTGCACATTAGGCGTGGGGGTCCTACTCCTGCTCCAGTCCAGAGTTTCCTTCCCAGCCCCTCGCTCTGCTCTGTCTTCTCCAGTGCCCCAGCTAGACCCCCCCACCTGTCACCCAACCATTGCTTGTATAAGCCCCCGGAGTCCAGATCAGGGCTTCTCCCGATTTAACCAATGCTGGAATCGCCTGGGCCTCTTGTTCAAATACTTATTCAGATTCAGCAGGTCTGGGGTACACCTGAGACCCTGGATCGCCAACAGGGTCTCAGGCCATGCTGTAGGGCTGTGGACCACATTTTGTATGCCGCTCATACCCCCTCCACCAAACACCTTCCCTGGCTTCCCAATGCTTTGGATGCAACCCCGTCAAAAAGATACTTTCTGCTTTCAGAGTCTTCCAGAATCTTCCCCTACTCCCCTATTTAGATCCCATTTCCTTTTAAGAATGGTTCCCATGTCCCCCCCTTCCACCTCTGCTGCTGGTGTCCCCTCTGCCCGCAGTGCCCTTCCTGCTGACTTCTGTTCATGCTGGTCACAGCCAGCCCACCTCTCAGGAGACCCAGTCACAGACGCGCTGTGTGGCCTTGGCGGTGTGACTTTGTGTCTCTGGCACACCGGTGGGGCCCGGCCCGCAGGATGGGGAGGAGGAAACGAGAACGATGCACGTGAAGCAGAGCCTCACCCGGTCAGCCCTGTGGACACGGCGGCCCTCCTCAGTCCTGCCCGCGGTATAGTGACCCGCAGTGCTGTGATCAATAATAATTTATTAGGATTCTCTCCTTGGACTCCCAGAGCCCTCTGGGAGATCTCTGGTGCCAATAACTGACTCCCTGGGATCACCCCGATGTGAACTAGGCTTGGAGCTGGGGCTCGCTCCCCGCCCGTGCCCCAGAGCTTGGCCCAGTGTCCAGCACATAGAAGGTCTCCGAGAAGCCCGGTGGTGAAAGGGCACCCGCGCTTGGCCAACCAGCGCCTGCCTGGCCGGGACGCCCCAGAGACCTTTCCTGTGAGCGCAGAGTGGCAGCCGGCTCCAGGTTTCTGTGTCCCGTGCTTGGGCACCCAGCTCGGCAGGACCCTGCCATGGGCAGAGTGGCGCCTCCAGCTCTCCGCCTGTGCCCAGCTGGCCGGCACCCCGAGTGGTGGGTGTGCACCGAGTGGGGGAGGGGCATTGCTGCCCTCTGCCCTGGACCCCGGGGAATGGTTGAGGCTGCCGCAGCTAGCAGGTGGCCCAGCCCTGAAGGCCAGACCTTGGGGAAACTGAGGCTCAGAGGCAGCGACTTGCCTGGGAACACGGCAGTAAGGGCCTTCCCATCCTTTCCTGGGTAACACGCTTTCGCTCCTGTTTCCTGGCTTCCCAGTGTGGGCTGGCCCTTCCTGTCCCGGTAATAAGGGGGTGCCCACTGCGGCCCTGGGAGAAGGCAGCAGGCCAAGTGCCCACCGGCCTCAGAGCTGCCCGCCTGGAGTGCACAGCACTGCTTTCCGGAAGCGCCGGGGGCCTCCCTGCACCCCACCTGGTAGCTTCTTCCTCCCTGCAGGTTGGCTTATGCAGGCAGGTGAGGGGTATCCATCACCCACAGCAACCCCTGGCCTCCTAGGCTCCCTAAAAATCTCCCATTCACACTGCCTCGGTGACTTTTCCAGGCCCCCTCTTTGGAGAAGGGACCTCCAGTGCCCTGACACCTGCTGTGTCCAGGCCTCACTCCTGAGGTGTGGGAGGCTGGATGTGTGAGTGGTTAGGACAGCCAGGGTGGAGCCAGACCTCCTGACTCCTGTCCCACCTCGGTCACTTCTGTAATAGCTGTGTGACCTTAGGCAGTTAATTCCCTTCTCTGAGCTTCATCTCTCCTCCTCGTGACCTCCCTTCCTCATCACCACAAGCACGCGTGTATCCCTTAAGGGCTCATCACTGCCGGGCACTGGTGTTGCCATGGCCACGGCGTGATGGAAGAGTCCGGAAAGGAGTAAGTGGTCAGTAAGTGCAATCACCGTGCTTACTGTCACGGTTGTGGCTGTCATCGCTTACCCACACTATGCTGTGACTTGGCAACCGCGTCCCCACGGTGCAGGGAGGAGGGAAGAAGGGAGACCCGGACCACCGGGCCCCCTGACTCCCAGGACCCGCGCGGGGCGGGGGTGGGGGCGGGGGTGGGGGCGGGGAGCGGCCAGGGCCCAGAAAGCGGGCAGGGCGCATCGGCCCATTTCCAGATCTCTCTCTCTCAGCTTTTGGAGCCACGAGGCATGCTTCTTCACCTGGGCCTCAGTTTCCCCTTTGGCCCAGCAGACGGACTAAAGGAGGCCATTTCCAGAAGCCCCTGGGGTCTCAGAGTCTTGGAATGTTGAACCTGTGTGCGCTCGGGGAGCACCGAGACGGGTCCCTGGGCTGGGGGGACTGCGGCTCCGGGGGGACTGCGGCTCCGGGGGGACTGCGGCTCGGCGGCCAGTTGTACGCGGAGGGGCTGGCCGCCTGCCCGGTGCGGGACACCCCCTTCCCCCCGCGTGCCTTCCGCTCTGCCGGTCAGCGCGGTCAGCACGGCTCCTGGCTGCTGCCAAGGAGGCCGGACTCCCCTTCAGGAAGGGGCACTTGTCGCCTGGGCCTGGGGGTGGAGGCAGCACGCGGCCCGTTGCTGTAGCAACCCTCGCTTCTGTGGGAACGTCGGGGAGCACAGTCTGGCGGGGGGGGGTGTCGGATGGAGGGCAAAGAGGCAGCGTTATCCCCGGCCTGGGGTCTGTCCGCGAAGCCTGGCACCTGTCTGCCTGGATGGGGGGTGGGTTGAGGCTGAGGTGCCCCCTTGCCCAGTGCTGAGTCACGGGCATCCCCTAGGGTCACCGCCTCAGCTCTCAGCCCTGTCCCCTCCCAGCCTCCCTCTGAGAAACCAGTGACTCACTATGGTCCCCGCCATCCCCAGCAGAGCTAGGGAGGAGGGAGGAGTCGGTCTGGGGTGGGGGGGCACTTCCCCCCACCAAACACACCCCGGCACCTCCCCCCGGCTCCTCACTGGCTGCCCGCCCTTCCCTGCGGGAGAGGGGCTGGGAGCTCGCCGCTCGCACCAGCTGCCTCGGCGGCAGGGACCACACTGGCGGGCTCGGCCCTGGAGGAGGACCCTGAAAGGCGGTGCGGCCGGCTGGCCCCGCGCGGGACGCCCCGCCTGGCACCAGGTACCAGACCGAGGGGGCAGAGGGACGGGTGTGTATGTGGGGGTGCGCCGCGGAGCTGGGAAGCCTTGGTGTCTCCCTGGAAACCGGCCCAGATGAACTGGGGAGTCTCTAGAGTGGGAGGTAGATGGACAGGGAGGTGTCTGGGGCGGGGATGGGGCCCAGGAAGAGGAAACCCCTCAGAACCACTAGTCATTTGTTAGCTGGGGAAACTGAGGCTCACCGTGGGACAGTCACTGGCTGCTGGGCTCTGCTCCCTGGCTCGTGTGATTACTGTTTATTCCTGCACAGGGCTCTGAGGGGACAGGTGGCTTACGTGAGGCCACATAACAAGTCTGGAGGGGGCGAGCCAGGGCCCCGCTGCAAGGGGCTGGGCACCGGGCTCTTGAGTGCAGCTGCCCTGAGACTGAGTCCGGGGACCCCAAGTGAGCCAGGGACGGTGGCTGTTTATCCCACTGCCCCCTTTGGGAGGAGATGGTCTCAGCTGGGGGTCTGAACCGGGGGACCTGGGATGACAGAATGTCCTGTGAACCAGGGACAGTCGATGGGGAAGCAGAAGCTGAGGGCTGGAGAGCGCCCTGCCCGCTAACCACGCTAACCACTGACCTCAGGCTCCTGTCTGCTTGGCACTGATAGGGCCTTGCCCCCACCTCAGGGGCTGCCACAGGGCCTGCCCCGCCCCACCTAGTAGGGGTGGGGGGACTGCTGGCTCCTGTCCTCCCCACCCAGCCTCCTTCCTGCAGGGCTGAGTTGGGGGTCTCCCAGGGCCCCATGGGAGGGGGCTGGTGCTCATTTTACTACGGAGGGTTGGGGTAGGGCAGGAGTCCAGGCAGGTCCGCTCTCATCCTGTCCCCTGCCCCACTCCTACCCTGCCTGGAGAAGCTCTGGCCTGGGGGAGGTAGGTGGGTAGGAATAGCTTTTGTGGCTCCTGACGGCCAAGGAGTTATACATATAAACATGTATTGAGCACCTACTGTGTGCCTGGCACTGTCCTAAGGATGGGGGCATGCCAGTGAATGACACAAATAAGGTGACTTAGAGCCCCCTGCCCCCTCTCTATGGGTACCCCGAGGGCAGAGGACCGGTTCCTTGGGGTTGGAGACGGAGTGGGAGAAAGTATCTCTAGTCGGTGAGGGCCACAGCCTGCTGGGTTGACTAGGGTCCCTGCTGGAGAGGGGCTGGGAGTCCAGGGGTGGGACTGGCTCTTGGGGACAGACCTGATCCAGCTTTTCTGCAGGGACTCCGGGATCTGAGACACGGACCTACCTTGGCCCAAGTAGCACTGTGGCCACCCTGCCTAGTGTCTCTCTCTCTGGGCCTTAGTTGCTCCAGCTGTTAAGTGGGTATGTCCGGGTGACAGTAACTACCCCGCCTCCACGGTCCCGGGGCCTGGCTCCGAGTGTCAGACCACGAAGGACGTTACGGCAGGCATGGTCTGCGACGGAGAGGCTGTGCTAGCAGCCTGTACTGATTGTACTGGCTTCGGTGCCCTGGGCAGGGGCTGGGCAGCCTGACTGGGACACCTTTATCTTGTCAGGGACACAAACAAGACAGTTAGGATCTGAGGCTGAGGGCAGCTTGCTAGTAGAGGTGGAGAGAACTCTCTGACCTAGGACTTGGAAGCTCAGCAGAGACCGGAAAAGAGGGTGAGAAGGGTTTGGAGCGTGTGCATGAGGATCGCGGGGTTTGGGGGGCCAGTCCTGGCAGAGGAAACTGCGTGGAGAAAGGTTTGGGAATGATGAGAGCCTGAGGGAATGGGGCAGGTGATGGCACGGGAGACCTGGCACGGGTCATTATGGGGCCTGGAGTGCCAGGCAAGCAGGTTCTGATCTGCTCTGTGGGGGAGGGGACGGTGGGAGGACTTGGGCAGCCAGATGAGGAAACCGGGGCTGTGACCCCAGCTGGAGGGGGAGGGCAGGGTTCATGGTGTGGGGCTGTCCTAGCTGCCCCAGGCCTGGACTGTGGGGCACAGGCTCATGCCTGAGGGCCAGTGTGTGGGTAGTGGGGGCTGTGTCCTTTCGGGGACATGGGTGGGCTTCTACATGGCTGGGTGAAGAGTCAGAGGTGCAGGTGGGGATGGGACAAATGTGGCAACACAGCCCCAGACACTGGTGCCCCCCTCCCTCTCTGGCCCAGAGCTTGAGCAGGCTCGGCACCCCGACCCCAAACTAGGGTGCCTCTGAGGAACCCGCCTTCTGACTCACGGCAGATGGGGACATCACGTGAGCAAACCTGGCAGCTGGGGAGACCGGGACCCCAGGAATCAGGCAGATGGCAAGTGGGGGGTGGGGCAGAGCTGGCACAAAGGGGTCTCTCACACCGGGTGGAGCAGGGCCCTGGCTGGGCTCAGCCTCCCAGGCTTGCTCTCTGCCCGTCTGGTCCTCACACCCCAGCGGGTGTTCCTGAGGCCCTCGGGGAGCCCTGCAGGTTGTGGGGTCAGGCCTGGGCTGCTGGGGAGAGGGGACATGGTTGTGGGGAGGAGCTTGGGGCACATTTTCTGATCCCTGCTCAGTGCCAGCCTGCCCTGGCACAGCTGGCTGAGGCACCTCCCCTGACGCCCTAAA
>PVJL010017245.1:0-18778 GCA_004026885.1 Lyroderma lyra
GTCTTCACGACTCTGTCCGTGACCAAGCGCTCTGGGGCAAGCATCCTGCAGGCCGGCTGCTGAGGTTAAGCCCCAGTGTGGGTGCTGTTGGCACGCTTCCAGACCACTGCTGAGTCTCCTCACCCAAGTCCAAGGCGAAGCTTTCAGGAAGGTTCTTGGGCTCTGACCTGCGTGTCCTGTGCATACACCACATGGCGCCAGGCCTCCTTGGATCTCCTGGGCAGGAGGAGGTGGATGGAAGGCAGACAGCATCACACTGGGGTCACCACGACGGACTCGAAACTGACCCTCGGCAGTGCATCCAGGCGATGTGTTCATGAAGTCACTGGCCTCAAGCCCATGCGGTGGGCAGTGATGGAACAGCTGTCGAAGCAGTTTTAACATGACTTTTCCTTTGTGGGTTTTCTTACTCACCTTGTCAATCTTTCTCATGTTGATCGTTCTTTTTCCTCTTTTCTCCACGGTGTTAATGATCTAAAGATGAAAAATGTTAGCGCTCGATTTTTGTCTCAAAGCGAGTCATGGCTTGAGTATGCAAACAAAGTGCCTTCCTGCTTGGAAGGTGTGACTGGGCTCGCTTAGGTGCTGACAGCCTTGTCCCATGAGAGAGAACGACCCAGGGACTCATATGTACTGTTCTACTCGACTGACTCGTTTAGCAGTGTCTCCCTGACTGTTATACGTTTAAAACCAGTAAATTTATGGCCAGATTTACAGCCCCCTATTGCTACATCACTGATTATTGCTGTATTTAGTTGTGTTTAGGAAAGGAAATGGCTACCTGGCCAGCCTATCTGAAGTGATACCCCACTCCTTAGAACCTGGTAGATTTCCACCATTATTCATCATAGAGGCAGGTGTACACATTAAACGGAGAAAACGGAGTGTCCTTAGTTTATTGTGTGCTGCTCTAAGCGAGCCGAAACACCTAACACTTGTTAAAGCTTTTTTGGTAGCGTTAGCTTTAAGCTAAAAACAAAGTATCACGGCTTTACCTTCATGTGTGTTATGTATCTGCCCCTTTCTAAGAACTACATTTATAGGAAAGTAGGTCTTTCCAAACTTATGATTTAACACTTTTGTGGTAATTGCTTTTTTAAGGAAGCCGTTAATGTTGTAAGTTATTATTTTTTAATACAGGTGGATGTGAAGGATTTTCATATTAAAACCCAATGTTTTTGATTTCTTCTGTTGAACGAGTGACTCCCAGGTGGGATTTTGGCAGACGTGTTCATGCTTTGTTAGCCTCCCAACTTGTGTTATTGCAGAGAGGTATTAACTCTGCACTTGATTCCTGTGTGCGCACTGACCGAGGCGTCTCCTCACTGTGTGAGTTGGTGTCACATGTGCTCTGTGGACGTCAGACCGCCCACCATGGTTCTAAGTAGTGTCATCTTCGTTCCCTCCCCGCTGCTTGCGTCCTCTGCTTCCACGCCCAGTGGTGGGTTCGAGGTGCAATTCTTGGTCACCTCAGGGAGCTCTTGTGTCTGCTCTCCTTTGGTCAGCGGGGCACCTAACCCTGACCCACAGGGCTCGGCCTCACACCCCACTCCCAGCTGGTGAGGTGGCCAAAAGAAGAAACGGAAAAAAGGAGAGGGGATTGTATCAGTTGGCTGTGCTGTTTTGTTTATTTTTGTTTTTTCTCGAAGACTGCTCACCTCTGGTTAGAACCATAGGCAGTGTGAGATGACCGTGCCCGATCATGTGGTTCTCTCTCTGCTTAGTGGAGTGGAAGGTTCTGCCCTCACAAGGATTGTATTTTACAGACTTGTCTTGTTTAGATTCTGTACAATTGCCCAAAGTATCAAAGTTCATATTAAGTTTCATGTATTTTTGTTATAAATTTTCTGGGGAAAAAATGTGAACCATTAAAAGGTATTGATACCCGCTCTGTGTGCCTTCTTGCTGGATGGGGGTTCTCTGCACGTGCTTTTGTATCGGGGTCCATTAGAACTAGTTGCTGAGGACACAGCAGTGATGTGGCCAGCTTGCTGATGTCACATTCTAGTGCTGGTGGCTTTTCAAATTCCAGCTCCCAGCTTGTCCTGATGTGACCTTCAGGGTGGCACAACCACCACATCCCAGCTCCCTCTGGGTTACAGCACTTTGCAGACCCATAGCTGCCTTCCCTTGTGATTGAGGAAGAGACCAGGAACAAAAGTACAGAACACTCCTTCCGTTGGAGGCACCGTGGATGCCAAGTGGGCAAACACTGATGGTGAAATTGTGTGTCGGCCTGACTGCATGGGATGCCCAGGTATTCGGCTAAATAATTGTTTCTGGAGTGTCGTGAGGGTGTTTCTGAATGAAACTAGCATTTGAACTAGTGGACTCAGTAAAGCGGTTTGCTCTCCCCAGTGTAGGTGGCCATCATCCCATCCATTGATGCTCGTAATGGAAGGAAGGAGTCCAGCTGTTCTACCTGAGCTGTGACACCGCTCTTCTGTCCTCGGTGCTCCTGGTCCTCAGGCCCTTGGACTCAGACTGAATGACATTCCACTTCCCTAGGACTCCAGCTTGCAGATGGCAGGTTGTGGGACTTGCATGACCCAATTCCTTATAATCTTTTCATACACTCACGCACGGTGCCAAAAATAGGTATACACATTTTAAAAACAGAAAAAAACAGTATGGACCGATAACGTAAGGTGAATGCAAGTCACGTTCGAGTTCTGCAATGTCCAGAGGTGCTCAAAGTGGTGACCATCAGCGTCCAGACACCTCTGATTAGGGCAAATTCCTGCTTGAGCAACATTGACCAAAGTGTCCACTTGTATCACGGCACATGCCATTTCAGCTTCTTCCCCAAGTACCACCAGTGTAGCCAGTTTTCTATGGTACACCACATCCTTTAAGGTCCCCATAGGTAGGAGTCAAGGGGTGTTAAGTCAGGAGAATGTGTGGGAAATTCAAACAATGTTCTCAAATTTCAAAGGCCACTTCAAAATGGTTTTATGTTCCTCAAATAACATCCGTGCTTCTGCCATTTTCTTTGTCCTGCCTGTCCCATGGTGACACTAGCATTCATTTGATTAACGCCATCTTTTGCGCAAACATACTACACATTGCTACCGAAATTCAACTTGGAAAAGTAATACATAGATAACATTTCTTAAAATGTGTATACATGTTTTTGACACCCCCACTATATACATAATATATATGTGACCAAAACTGACCTCACTCTGAAACAGGTTTGAATCGCCGCTCTGCCACCTCTTGGCCAAATTATGCATGCTTAATCCTGCTCTGCCTCAGTTTCCTCATGTGTAAAATGGGGATATTAATTGTACCTGTCTGTGGTGGCTAGGAGGGTTCCATGGGTTGAAGCTTGTGAAGTGCTCAGAACACAACCTTACTATGAGGAGAGTAAGCATATGTGCATGTCATTTGGGCCATTCATTGCAGGTCCAGCCCCTTGGGGGTTCGGATATAGCAGCTTAACCTGTACCAACTGATAAAGCCATTTAAGTCATTTCAGGAAATACTTTATGATATGCAAAAAAGCGTATAGTTTATAGCTCAGTGAAAAGAAGTCAGTATATAAAAAGATGTTTTTAGGGCAGCAAAACTCTGTATGATATTGTCACGATAGATACATTCGTCCAAGCCCATAGAATGGACACCACCAAGAGGGAACTCCAGTGTAAACGCTGGACTTCGGGTGATTGTGACATGTCAAGTAGGTTCATGGGGTGTAACCAACGTACCACGTGTGGCCGGGGGGTGGGGATCTCCTGCCTTCTGCTCAACTTTGCTGTGAACCGAAAGCTGCTCTAAACAGTAGTCTGTTAAAAAACCCCAGCTACCACAGATGTACACCACGCCGTGTAGCTGTGGTGTGGTCTGTGCTGTCATGGCTAGCTGCGCCGCCCACCTGTGTGTGTGACGGCGGCGCCTGGCGCTTAGTGTTGTCTGTGTTCCACTCCATGACGCTCTATGCAGGATGCTCAGGTAGGTTCCCAGGGTTCAGCTGGGCCTGAGGGTCCGAGGATCCTTCTCACCAATGAATGAGCAGGAGTACAGCCCCAGGAAAAGTAGGCCTGTTAGTACGGAAGCGACTCTCATGTGGCATCACAGAGTGAGTATTTGTGACAATTGCAGGCATTTCCGAGCATGTTTACATTTGATCCTTTTGAAATTAATCTTAGAATTGTTCTGTGCAAATCAATAGTTTAATGTTTATTTGGGGACAAGTGGGGAGAGGATGGGAGAAAGGGGAGGGGGTGGAAGAGGAGGGGTGAAAGCTAAATGTGATAGAAAAAGAACTCACCCTGGGTGGTGACTTATTATACGACAAGCTGACAATGCACTGTAGAATTGTATGCCTGAAACCTATGTAATCCTTGCTAACCAATGTCACCCCAATAAGTCTAACAATAAAAAAAAAGAATTGTTCTGTGCAAAGGGAAACATGCCTCCCCCTCTTTGAATGCAGCACAGCTACTACAACTGTAAGAGTTACACATGCTTCGAGTTAGGAGGGCCGATTTTGAGTCTGCGTGTATCTTCAGAAATCTGAATGTGGTTATGGATAATGACAGAATGTGGCTCTCTCCCAGCTCTGCTCATTAGATTCACCAAGTGTTGTACCTGAGGAGAATGAGAGCATTAATTGTATTTATAATGAAATTCATCACTGCACAAATAAGGTGCATTCACATTTCATTTGTTGCCACCAAGTGCTAGTAGACGGGCCAATGCTGTGCTGGATATGCATTTTGAGTACGTTGCTCCGGTTCTTTAGTTCCTCTGCACCTTTACTCAGACACACACGGGGACCCGCAGGTACCTGTGTACACACACTTGTGCCCAGGCCCCTCCTGCAGCCAGAAGATGGTGTCCAGGTGATGGTGTTCTTTCTGGAAGCAAATGCATGTCAGGCGTGATCTAACAACAGAAACAAAAGTCCCAAACACTTCTGACATTCTGTGGAACTTGGGGCCCAGGTCCCCCCGAAAATTCCCTCGATGGCCGGGAGCCTTTCTGGTAAGGGTCTGTGTCCTCCTGCTGGCTCGTCCGCCTTCCCAGGGGCGAGGGAACTCCTGGAAGGGCTATTCCTGATGGCAGGGGTGGGATGGGGTGAATCTCAGCAAAGCACCTTCCAGCCCCCCTTGATGGTGCAGGGAAGGAGGGAGGGAGACTTTGTAGAGAGCAGAGGTGGGAGCAGTGCCCCTTGGACTTCTCAGTTGTTCCTGCATGTGTTATTGTGTACCTCAGTCACACTTCTTGTCATCTCTGTGTATTTACTTAACACTACACGTGAGTGCCTAGTGATCACCTATGGCAGACATGTCCAGCCTGTGGCTCAGGACAGCAGTGAATGCAGCCCAACACGAATTCTTTTTTCTTTTTTTTTTTTTTTTTGCTTTTTGGTATGTGGGTAGCTCCCTGACTGGGAATCGAACCCAGGCCGCAGCACTGACAGCGCCAATGCCGAAGCCTTAAGCCACTACACCATCAGGGAACCAGGGAACTCCCCAACACGAATTCTTAAAACATGAGATGTTTTTGCAACATTTTTATTTAGCTTATCAGCTGTAATTAGTGTGAGTGTATTTTATGTGTGCCTCTAGACAATTCTTCCAATGTGGCCCAGGGAAGCCACGAGGACCCTGCTGCTCTATGGAGGGAAAGCTGGTGGCTAGGGAGGTGGGGTGGGACAACTTTTGGTGATTATTCCTGTGCATTTCCATTTATACTTTTTGATTTTGCAATTAAATAAAAACAAATAGTTTGAAAAAAGTGTAATGAAAAAAATACATTGGCAAAAAACAAACAAACAAACAAAAAACAACAAACCCATTCTGGCTAGATACTATTGCCCCTGTATCAGAGGATTAGAGAGATGGTGAGAAAACTATAGCATTCAGCTGGAACTTTCTCTTTGATGTGATAAAAGAACTGAAACATAACAAGAGACTGTCTCTCCCATGCTGTTTTTCACTCTGCCTTCCTTTCCACACTTAGTCATCCTCTTTCCCAAGTCTCCACATCCTGGCCTTGACGGTTTCCCCTCCCAGGGACAGCCTTTCTCCAGGAAAAGAACAGGCTCCAGGAAGTCAAAACTGAAAGCATGAGTCTGGGTTCTGGGTCTGCTTCTTTGCAATTGTCTTGTCCTTTCCCTCATGGCACAAGATGGCTGCTGCAGCTCCAGGCATCAAGTCCACATTCAGGGCAGTAAGAAATGAGGTGGAACTCCCTCTTTCCCTTTTATGCATCTGTCCCAACATTTCCCAGAAGACATATGCTTTTACCTCCTTAGCCCGATCTGTGTCCCGTGGCCACTTCTAGCTTCACGGAAGGCTGGGAAAATGAGTTCCTTTTGGCTTTTCCAGTCTATTGAGTAGTACAGTGTCTATCTGAGCATCTAAAGCGGAGACAGAACTAAGCAGTGGAGGGAAACCAAGGAAAAACAAATCTTTGTTTCATGTCTGCCCTCCTCCTCCGGGCTCCTTCGGTCTGCCACAGTTGTAGGGCTCAGAGAAGACCGGGTACATGGGAGAGCTCCGTAGTGTGCCTCACAAGGAGTCATAGTCAGCAGTCAGAATATCAGACCTGCCAGAGGGGAGAGCAAAACGAACCATTCTGAAGCAGTCTGCCTTTCCCCGTTTATTAGATGGTTTGGATTTGCCTTAAATCAGTGTTCAGCTGTCTAAGCACTAGCTTTCAAGCCTCACCTCTTGTGATCTCTCCTTGTCTGTTCCTTCTTTGTTCTCAGTGCAACAGGGGCCAGTCAGTTCACTCTGCAAATAAAACCAGTGAAAATCCCAGGTACCCGGGCGCCGTCAGTGCTGCCTGAGCTGGGGCCTGTGTTAATTCATGAATTGGAGGGGTGGGGGTGGGGGGGACTGTCAATATTTGCAGGGAAGAGAAGTCTCCACAAGTAAGAAAGGCTACATTATGGAAATGGAATGTTTTATGCAGAGAGACATTTTCAAATCAGGGAGGGTCAATAAAGAGGCCAAGAAGGGTTAAGTATGTGGATAAAGAATGAGGCACAGACGCTCTACGGCTAAAAAATGAAAAGAGACGTCCACAACCTACCCACTCCCCACCTCGGCCACCCCGTGTCCCCGTTTTAGGAAACAGTGGACAATTACCAGGGACCATTTTGTGGAAAAATCTAGAGGTGCTTATGCCGAAAGGACTGAGAGAGAAACCACTGCTGCCAGTCCCCACAGAATGGACTGGCTGCTTTGTTCTTCAGTCAAAAAGGAATTAGAGAAGGGTGGTCCAAATCCTAGCCTGACCAGTTGCTGTGTGACTTTGGGCTTGTTGTTGAACCTCTCTGTGGTTTCCTCAGCTATCCAATGGGGGTGATAACATCAGCACCTCTTTTGTGGGGTTGGGATGAGGACTCAATAAGTTCACTTAGGTCAGTAAGGTCCTGGCGACGGAGCTGGCACGTAGAAGGTGCTCTGTCGGCGTTAGCAATTGCTGTATGTGAACCATCGGTGGGCAGTGATGGGCCGTGGGGAGATGCTGGCTGTTCCCCGCTGCACGCAGGAATGTCTTCCGTGGTCTGTCAAAAGACACACTTTCTCTTTATTTCCCTTTGGGTAACCTGAGCGGTAGTTTTGAAAGCAATTCATGCATTTGCAAAACAGCAAGAAACGGGAGTGGCCAGGTGCTGTATAAACGGCCTTAAGGCATTTTTTTGGTTCCAACCCTGTCGCTACTCCTTACTGGTGTGATCCCAGAGAGGTCATCTCCCCTGGTGCATGAAGGACAGATGGAAATGCGCCTGGGCCAGTGGGCCGCTCAGAAAATTCCAGTGGCCACTGATAACGAAAAGGTTGGCGCCATGCCCGGCACCCGGTAAGTTAGTTCAGCAATGACGACTCACTCACAGGCAGCCTGTGGCTGAGGGACAGGGATGCGCCCCTGACTGTCAGGCCCAGACGGGGTGCAGGGCGGAAGAGTCCCGGCTCTGGGGGGCGGAGCGGGCGGGACGCTGCCGTTTTCCGACTTCAACCACTTCCGGTCAGCTCTCAGCCTGCGGGCGCTGCGTGAGCACTGACCGCACTGCTGAGAAGGCCCTGGAACCCGGAAGGGCCAGTCCCAGCGGCTGGGCTTTGAGAGGAGGTGGGTGACAGGAGCTGGTGTTGGGTGGGGCAGGGGCTGTAAGCAGAAGACTGGGTGGCTTCCTGCTGCCTTTGCAGTCACGTTCCTGCGCAGCCTGGGGGCGGAGAGGCAGGGCTCCCCATGCAGTAGCATCCTGGCCTCTGTCAGGAGAGCAGCAAGCTATGTGATTTGGGTGCTCAGAAGAAGGTGTGAGCAAGCTCCACACATCCTCTCCCCTTTCAGAGCCAGCCTGTCTACAGGAAGCATCCGTTCTGCCCACCCTGCACCCCAAATCCCAGCAGTTTACAGGGGTCAGCCCCAGGGCATGAGTGGAGGTGGGGAGAGGCCTACAGCCTGGTAGTGCACTGCTACCCCGCCCGCTGATGGGTGGGCAAGCTCATGCTGCAGTCTTAGCCCCTTTGGGCATGGTCCCCAGCCTCTGTCCTCCAGCGCAGCTCTGTGGAAATGAGCTGCTATTAATATTTGCTCTTCACTTGTGACTCCTGCATGCTCCATGGCAGGGAAAGAGAGGGCTCTTGTTGGTTACCCCCATGCCATGTGTCACTTCTGCCCCTGAGTCTGGCCATGAATGCTACAGTTTTTAATTCAGAGGATTATTTTTGTATTTGAGACCCACTCAGGAAGATTAGAAACTTTCTCAAATATAAAATGTTTAGCCTTTGGGGCAGAGGCTGTGTCTGTTTGGTTCAGTTGTCCCCAAGGCTTCACACAATAGGTACCCAATAAATATACGTTGAATAAATAACTGAAAATGAATTTAAGGAGTTGGTATGTAAAAACACCATATACATGAAGATGTTCATTGCAGCATTATTTATAATAGTGAAAACCTTTTTCTAGTCTGCTTAAGAAATCTGTGGTATTGAATACAATGAAATGGGTGCTAGTATTAGAATTAACATAAGTATAAAAACATGAAAAAAGTGTTTGGACTATACAGGAAAAAGATACAGGTGAAATGTAATGATACTGTGATTAGAACACTATGAACATATAAGTCTATGTGAATTAAGATTGAAAGGTGCATTTAGAAATAAAGCTATTGTGTAAAATTCGTAGGCATATGGGCAATTCCGAACATTTTTTTATAATGTTTTACAGTGGTTCCTAGAATGTTTTTAAACTCTTTTAGAGAGCCACCCCCTGCAGTACTTTCTGAAGCGATGAACAATTTCCTTTTCTCCCTGGATCTGTGTGGTGAGCTGTGGCAGCCTCATTACATAGGGGCCTTCCGAAAATGTCCATCTCCCCACCTGTTTGTACAAAGTGGGGGGCTGACAAGGTTATTCCCGGCTAACGCAGGCGGCCACAGGGTTCTCAGTTGCCAAGAGCCTCCAGCGACAGCCGTGCCATCATTGGTGCCAGTGACACTTGGTCACCAGCAGGGGGCGTTGACAGAGGGCTTTTCAGGCTTTTATTTCCAAATCTGTTTCTTCCTTCCGTCTTTTTTTTTTTTTTTTTTTAATTTCTCAATTTTAGTAAACAGGCCAGGGGTGTAGTTTTTCGGTCTCCCAGTCAGTTCTGTGTGTTTGGAATATGTGGAAGGAAGCCTGGCCCTGGTCCCTCCCGTCCCCTCCCGTCCCCTCTGTCCCTACCACTGAGACAGACCACACTGTTCCTGAGCCCTCCAGCTGCCTTCATCCCCCATCCCACCCCGGCATCCACCTGTGGCCTGACAGAGGCCCCTGGCACTCTGGGAAAGCAAACTTTTGTCCATTCTCACTCCTCTTCCCGCTGGACAGCCCATGTCCCTAGCGAGACAGTGTGACTCTTTGTGGGACCCGCTGGGGTCCTGCCCAGGTGCTGGGTTGACTTGCTCCTGGGGCTGCAGCTTTGAACTATCCAGGCCTTCATTTGCAACAACCACGCTCCGGGCCACTGAAATAGTCTCTGCAGAGGTCCAGGTGGAGCAGGCCTGGGCTTGTCCCACCTGGGGAGCGGGGCAGGGAGGCGCCACCTAGGCAGTGCCCCAGCGCCACCACAGCAGGCAGAAGCCATCTGGGGCCACAGAGAGAAATTCCACTGCAGCTCCTATTGGGCCCTTTCTTTACCTACATTTCTAGGCCTTCTGCTTAGGTGAGTTAGAGCAGGGTTCTGAGGCTCAGCCTTGGGGGCTGACAGACGAGGAGGGTCGGTCTTTGTTTGCATTTAGCTGGCCTTACCTGGCCTTACAGGAAAAGCAAGGGCTTCTTTTCACTGTCACTTCTCATGTCTGCCACTTACTAGGGCAGACTGAATAACAGCTCTCATCTCTTCAGCACTCGTTAGGTATATGCTAAGCATTTTCTATGCTTCACCCTTGTAATCTTCTCCACAGCTCTGGGGTTTGTGTATTCTTCAGCGAGGAGGCCCAGAGAGAGCAAGCTACTGCCCTGGGTGCCCAGCTTGTAGTTAATGAAGCCAGGATCCAAACACAGATGGGTTTTCCCACAAAGCTAATGATGTCATCCTTACCCTGCACCACCTGCTCCTGTCCTGCTGAGCCTGTGTCCCTCACAAAGCAGCAGAATGGCTATATACCATGTTCCTGGCTCTGTAAACCCCAACTGCAAACTGTCTGAACACTGAACATTGCCTTTAAAGAAAGAAACACATTTCTAGCTCCAAAACTCATTTGGTGGCAACGCCTGCCCTGAGCTGCCATGAGACTCTTGTGGTCTTGATCCATCTCACTTACTGTGCACAGTCATGTCTACACAGGAAATATTAATAGAGAGCTGGATTCTGGGGTCCACCCTGGAACCTGCTGGAAGTGTGACACGGTCATTGGAACGTGCACTCTAGAACCTGGAAAATCCTGACCTGTAACCCACTCATCCATTCCCCTTAGGTCAGAAGTTGACATGTACATGCCATTTCTCTCCCAGGACTTTTTCCTAAGGATTTAGGGAGAAGGAAGGTCATCACACAAAAATTTGGAAACAGCCTACACATCCAAAACTAGGGAAATAGCTTAACTAAAGGCTGACACATTCGTATGGACCACCATGCAACCATTAAAATCTGTGCTTGACTTGTAAATTTAGCAATGTGGAAAAAATCTTCTTTAAGTTGTTAAGTGGCAGCCAAAACCCCCCAAATTACAAAGTAATGCATACTGTATGGTCCTATTTTTGTTCAAAGAAAAAAAAATGGACAAGAAAGAACACTGTCTATCATTTCCACTCCTGGAAGAGCAGCTCTCTCACACGGAGGGTGGCCCCGGGCCGGCAGGGCGGGCCATTGATCTGTGGTGAGAAAGGACGCGCTGACGGTGGCCAGGACCCTCCTGTCCTCAGCGCCGCCCCTCCTGAGTGCGGGCGGCCAGGACCCTCCTGTCCTCAGCGCCGCCCCTCCCTGAGTGCGGGCGGCCAGGCCTGGACGGCCGAAGCGCTCAGGCAGAATTCAGTGGCAGCACTTTCTGCATCCTGAGGTGGGGTCATTTGGGGATTTTCACCCAGTCCCACAAACACGTCTTTCATTTGACAGGCGTGGTGCTGAATGCCAAGGAGGTGGCAAATGAGCAAGGCGTGAGGCGCCCAGATCGTACTCTCCCCAGTGGCTGGGTCCGTGTCTTAGTCATGTCTGTCTTCCGTGTTTGGCATCCTATCTGCTACTTTATAGATGGGGTGGGGGGATCGCTAAACGAATGACAAATGGATGGGGTTCCTGTCATAGTCTTGGAAAGGGAAACAGATGAATGATCTTGATAAAGTGTTGGTGGCATGTCCCAGTGCGGACACACAGGAGGATGATTCCTTCTGGGCGGGGAGGGGAAGGCTGGCTCTAATTGAGCCTTTGTTGGTTTCACAAGCACTGTCTTCTGGATGGATGATCTCATTACGCGTAAGTTCAAGGTTAAGTCCATCGCAAAGACAACACGCTCACTTAGTGCCTCGGAGCGGAGGCTGCATGTGAATGCCCATGCCAGTGAGGAGCCAGCGCCGAGGGCTCTCGTGTTAGGTTCCTAATGCAGGATGGGATGATGAAGGTGATTTGAGCTTCTGCCTATTTAATCCAGCCAGTTCCCCTTCCCTTTGCCATCTCTCACGTCACGGGGTCATGGGGGGGGCGGAGTCCTGAGGCGTTCACAGGTGTCCCAGTGTAAACACAGTTTCAGGGGACCAACTGGCCTTGGTCTCCTCTAAAGTGTCCTGGAACCCAAGAATGTTGGAGACCCTCTGAGTCACCTAGCCCTCCCTGGAGGGACCTCAGAGGAAGGAAGGTAGGACTAGGGGCCCTGGACACCACTAGGTGGCGCTCAACGCACAGTTGCTTGCGATGCCCACGGCAGATCCAAGCAGCTCTGCTCCCTAGGCAGGTCTGTGGGGGCATTTGGGTTCTTCAGTGAAAGGAACTTTCTGTAGAGAGTCTAGAGCCTGTAAGGACCCCAGCAGCTCTGGGCTGGCGAAGTTTGCAACACTTTCTCAGACTTCCCTGCAGGCCAAGGTGCTAAAGCTTGAAGGGGTGGTGCTGGCTGGAGGCTCCTGGGAGATGTCACAAGCACCAAAGAGCAAGCTGCCAGGACAACCAAGTGCACACTGAGATGAGAATGCCCACACAGAGCCTCGGTCTGGTTAGGAAACAGTGACACCCCAGCAGGCCTGGGGCAGAATCCTGCAGAATCTACGCTGGTCGCAGTCCAGGCCTGGCGCCCGCACCAGACCTAGCCTTCTGCGAAGGCACAGCGATCCCTTCTCCTCAATACACTTGGAGGAAGGGGCCCTCTGGAGTGGTGGGGGGTCCAGGGTGGGTCCTGCCTCTGCCACTCACCGTGGGCCGCGGACAAGTCTTGCGCGGCACCTTTGCTAGTTTCTGGGCTAAACCCAGGTCTCCCCTCAGCCCCTCATGGGCTGTACCACCTCGGGGAAGTTATTTAACCTTCATGAGCCTTGGGCTCGCATCTGTCACGTGGGGATCGTAATGACACTCGTCTCCCAGCGTTCTGAAGCTTGACTCTAGGTAGATAAGCAGCACGGAGCAAACACCCACGGATGTTTGCAGTTCTATTTGTCAGCCCTCCTGTTGTTAATTCTTGGGCCTTTCCCAGCCCCGCGCTAGGACCCGACGTGCTTCCTATTGCTGCTGTAACAAATACTACACACTCAGAGGCTTGAAACAGTGCAGATTTATTCTCCTACAGTTCGAGAGGCCGCAAGTCTGTAATCAAGGTACTGGGAGCGCTGTGTTCTTTCTGGAGACCTCAGGGGCGAGTCCATTTCCTTGCCTGACTCAGCTTCCCATTCACGTTTCTTGACTTGTGACCCCTTTCTTGCGTCATGCCAGCCTTTTGCTTCCATTGTCACATCTCCTCCTACTCACTCCGACCCTCTTGCCTTCTTTTAAACATCCTTTTTACCTTGGAGCCATCCAGATCATCCAAGATCATCTTCCCATCTCAAGCTCTTCACCTTAATGATGTGATCCAAAGAGCTGAGGAGCAGTTTGTGGCGGCTCCAGGGACAGTCCTCTCTTCCATAGGACAGAAGTGAAGAGAAAACTCCGTTTAAGCACTAGGTTTTGTGAACGCCATATGCAAAAGGCTGTCCTTATAGCCTTGCCTGTAGCCCTGAACAACGGGCCCAAATCGGCAAGTTTGGTTAAGTAAGTGGTGGGGTATCAGTAAAAAGCAATGCCGTGCTGTGGCAACTACAAAACATGAAGAAAGCTTTCAGGAATAATATTAAGGAAAAAATTATGCACAAAACTGTGTGTGTATATACACATATATGCACAAAACTGTGTTTATACATATGCTGTGATCGTCACTACATAAACGTTAGGTGGGTTCATAAGAATTAGAAGGCCATCACTAGTGAATGGAAATAATTACTTTGTAAGACTGCTGGATTCTGAGTAGCTAAAAATACCCTCTAAACTATTCTACAGTACACACGATATTTTATTTCTTCTAAAGGACCCCTGATGTAATTTTCTGAACAGGTGAAATCAGTTGGTGGCCATTTTCCAGGGTTGGCCTGGGGAGCACATTACCCCCATTTTCCTGGCAGTCTCCATCTAATCTTGAGGGTCCCAGCCTTCAGATGGATGCCGTGTGGGGCCCATTTTTCCTACAACTTTTCCTTTCTGGAGCTGTGACCCTCAGACTTCAGTTACCCCTGGAGATAGGGCGGGGCTGGTGCTTTGAGACGCAGATCCTGGGGTGTGAGTTCCAGAGTCAGCTTTAGTCCAGTTCCTGGTGGGGGACCTTGGTGTCTGTTTGCACCACACTCCCTGGGTGATTGCAGGACGGCGGGTTTGAGTGAGAACCAGTTTGCCTTCGTGTAGGTGTGTGTCCCAGGAATGGGGCACAGACCCAGAGGGGATAAAGAGAAGAGACCTTCCGAAAAGGATCAGCCCGGGGCTTGCTTCTTTCTCCTTCAAACCGTCATCAAACAAAGGAATGGAAAACGACTTGACCTTTCCTTTCAGAACTCCTGGGACGGTGACCTGCACATCCCAGGAGGAACTTTGGTGGTGACTTAGGTGTGCCCCATGTGGTCAAACTTAAACAGCCAAGCTGAAAGCCACGCCCTGTGGAATGACAACTCGAATGTGCATAAAAATGTGCATTTGAACAACTGGTTGGGATCCTGACCAGGGTTAATGGTTCTGTGCAATTAGATGAAGGCATGGACTTGGGTGATTCAACCGTCTATTTATAATGAGAATGTAATGGTATTAACATACGTCATTGATTGTAAGATGCCCCCCACACACACGTACTCTGCTGCTGAACTAAACACCTTACTCAGAAGCATGTGAATTTGCAATGTGTCAGATAGTAACTGGCGAAGAATGTCCGACCAGATTGGCATTTTAGTGAGCGTAGGAGGGTTGAGAAGAAAACGTGAGAACGTGCTAGGGCGAGGTCTGTTCTGTGACAGGCGAAGGGCCATAGAGGTAGCGACATCTAGGTTCTTTCTCATCCTGAACTCCCCAGCGGGCACGTCCTCATTTTGTTGGGAGCACCTCACATCTGAGAGTTTATTGTGGCCTCTCACCGTGTTCAATGAAAGAAGGAGAAATGGAAGTTGTTGGTCTCCTTGTCTTTTTCCATAGCTTTGCAGTGCGATGAGGAGTGACCTTCATGATGACTTCTACACAGATGTTTGCTGTCTTTGTCAGTGGAAGAGGCAGTCCCAGTTTTCAGGGCTTGAGTTCAGGGTTAAATTAATATTTTTCACAAAGGATTAAGTAGATGTAACAAAGGGTGAGGGTGTGTATTCAGTGTTTGACAGAATAGTAAAGCCTACCTCCCAAGTTTACTTTATTTAGCACATTTTTTTTAAAAGTCTGAATTTGTGCAAACTTTATTTTGTTTTATTGCTTTCACTGCACATACAAGGTTCATACAGTGACAATGAAATCTGAGATGTGAGTAACTGCAGTTGATCGCTGAGACTGAATCTTTGGAGGCATAGTTCATTTACGGGTGACAAAATGTACAGCCTTGGTGATAAAACAGGAACAAAAGTCACCTTTGTTCACGGAAAATTTCCTTTGAAAACGGTTTTTCCAAGGCAAAAACAACCACCACCACAACAAAAGAGACTAAGATCAGAGACGCTTCAGACCCACCGTCTGACCCAAGCTTCTGGCTCTCTCAGCAAGAGGAAGTTTAGGAAGAAGTAGCTGACCCAGACAACTTCACACTAGACTCCCCAGCACCCCAGGGTGTTCATTTCTGTATGCCCCAAGGGATACTGATGTGAAAAAGTTCTGAGAAGCTCTGCTTTACAGAGTCTTTTGAGCCTCATGGCTTTTGGTCATTAAGCATAAAAATACACCCAGTTCCTTCTGTCCGGGGCTACCTTCCATTGCTGTCCCCCCTGATCATGGTCTGCCCATGGGTGGGCAGGGTCTTTGGAGTTCAGGGTTCCCTTGGCAGAATGTTTCCTGCAGTTTTAGCCCAGGAGGCCCATAGAGTGTGGTTTTCAAGGCAGAATTAGAGACCACCCTAGGATCTTGAGGCTGAGATGGAGTCTTGTCTTCTGCTCAGTGCTGTCTGGTTTCGGTGGAGAGGGAGTTAGAGCTGTGATGGACTCAGTGTGGGAGCCCGGTGAGACAGAGGACTTTGAAAAACCAATGGAGCCCACACCTATGTGTATCTAGAGGTTGGAATCTTTGCAAACTTTTGAATAAAGTTTTCCCTATTAGGCTTTAAAAATAAGAACACATTTCCATGTATTTTACTATTCATTCACTCAACCATGTTTTTGAGCCACTCTAGGCATTGGGAATGCAACAGCAAACAAAACAAGTGAAAATCCCTGCCCTCATGGAGCTTACATGTGAAGGCGGGGAGAGAGAGAATTTTAAAAATGATAAAAATATCTAGACTATCTGATGGTGACCTACGAAGACAAATAAGGGAAGTGGGATGAGAATGTGTGTGTGTTAATGGGTTGGTTGTGATATTAAGTAGGATGACCAAATATCACTGCACAGGTGACATTTGAGCAGACAACTGAGGGATTCTGGGTCTGTTGTTTTGAAGGTACAGCCTGGTGGGCTGCCTGGTGGGCTGCCTGGTGTCATAACCTTGCCAAGTTACTGAGTTGTTTGCACAGCGCTCCCAACGTAAGCACACAGTGGCAGGTTCGCGAACTTAATTGTCAGGTTTTGGGTACAACAATAGCTCTGAGGGTCATTCCAGAAAAAGAGTTCCAAAATTGCTTTGAAGGCTGGATTAGGAACTGGCGTAAATGCACAGCTTCCCAAGGGGGTGACTTCGGAGGTGACCATAGTGATATTCAGCAGTGAGGTGTGCAGCACGTTTTGTAGGATGAGTTCGTGAAAGTAATTGTTTGACCTCGTATAATCTAAGTACTCTCCCATGAACTACTTTTAAAAATGTTAATCATTGCATCTTTAGGAATCATATTCTGTAATAATTTCAGTCACAATTACTTCTAGAAACTGAGAATATCAAATATGGTATCAACCCATTAATTCTGATCTCTCACTTTTAGAATTTATTTATTTATTTACACTTTGCCCAGAAACTAAGGTAAAATTCATCTTTGTGTATCTGTAAGGAAATGACTTGCTGGAGCAACTGGATAGTACAAACCATTGAAGAGAAACCATGTTTCACTTGTAGCATTTGAGGATTTATTTATATGTTGACAAAGTGATTGGCTGTTAGTCAAAGTTTGTGCAGCTTACTGAGGTGTTGAATTATGATAGTCTAGACGGAGACCAAAAGTAAAGCATGGAACCAAGAGAAACAACAGAGGCCTAGTTGGCAGGCTGTGGTGACTGGACATTGGAATAAGGGAGAGGGACCGAGTAGCCAGGGTATGTTGCCTACCACTCTGTCGTCTTTTTGGCCAAAGAGCACCATTTTGGTTCTGGTATCGGGTGGCCAGTATGACAGGGAGGCCAGAAGGCAAAAAGTCTTTAATGTCAGCCATCTGATGGCTCCATCTCCTTTGTCTGTGATTGGGTTAGGATGGGCATGGCCACAATCACGTCAGTGAGATGTGAAGGAGATTTCCACTGTGGAGGGTTTCTTTGCTCTTTAGAAGAGAATCCTGAGGGGAAACTTTCCTTCTCTGCCTCTGGACATTGCTGTCTGCGTGTGGTACCTGGAACCAGGCTAAGAGGTCCAGCCAGCAGGCTGAGGGTGGCCAAGTGGAAAGACAGAGGAGCTTGGTCCTTGAAGCTGAGGATGAACCAAAGCACTAACCACTCCTGGGACTGCCATATTTGGGGACTTGCTTTGTACAGAGAGAGATGGAACATTTCCTAATGGCTTAAGCCATTTGGAGGTTCTGCCACTTTCAGCTAAAAGCATCCTGAAACAGAAAAATTCTAGAATAAGGTCTACTTTTCTGGCTTGGCAGTGGATGCGTTTACTGAAGACAAAAATTCAGAAGAAGAAGGTGATTGGGCCGGGGATGTGGGGAGAAATGACCTGGGCTCAGGACATGTGTAGTTAGAGGTGGTGTGGTTACAGCCAGGTAAGCACACCTGTGGAAGGCCTGATGTACAGACCTGGAGGGGAGGAGTGACCTCTGAGCGGAGGGGAGGTGTGGGGTCCTCAGGGAGAACCGTGGTGTTTGTAGCACTGCGTTTGGCTTAGGCTTACGTCCAGGTTTTTCTTAATCCTCGGGTACCCTGGGGCAGGGCACTTGACCTTTTAAGCCTCTATTTCCTCCTTTGTAGAAAGGAGCTGCTTGCCTTAGGGTTTCCAGAGTAGGAATTCTTACCTCAGGATGGCAGAGACCATGCTAGCTCTTCACTAAACCTGTTTTCCGTTTTTCCTGAGCCCATGAGAAAACTACACGTCCCAGCATCCCCTGCTGTTAGGTGGGATCACATGGATGAATTCTGACCAATAGGACGCATGTTCTCCCTTTCCTCCCCTGCCAGCTGGATGCAGAGAATCCAGGGAGGCCCTGAAACTCCAGGGCATGATGAAATCTTCAGATGGAGGGAGCCTCGGTCCCTGAGTGACTTTGTGGAACCCCCACCGCCCTACCCCCAGTCACCTACATCGCAACTGTGACATGAGCGAACTATCAAGCCTGACCGTGTTGTTTCTGTAGCAGTTAGCACTCCTTACCCTGCCGCACACCCCGGTACTTCCCGGCGGCTGACACACAGGATCACTTAACAGCTTTAGATTTTGATTTGCCACACATTTGTTTTCCAGATATTAGAAAAAAATACACACACACACACACACACACACACACACACA